>JAYMFT010403230.1:0-18769 GCA_038088735.1 Panulirus argus | reverse complement strand
TCCAGCCCCCCGCTCCCTCCCCTTTTAGTCGCCTCTTACGACATGCAGGGAATACGTGGGAAGTATTCTTTCTCCCCTATCCCCAGGGATAGTTTGGTTAGTATTTGAGCAAAAATGAGTTAATATAACAAATAATAGGCACATTACATACAACAAAATAAGATAATAATATAACAAATAATAGGCACATTACATACAACTCCATGTCCAGAACCATCTTGTCTATAATAGTTACCTAATGAATTATTTTATCTGCTGACAGTCTTGTGTTTAAGATTTGAAGAATACAATAACTGTCTTTGTGTGCATATGATGCCAGTATATTTTTTGAATCAGTTTAAAAAGTTTATTACATCAATAAGTAGCTTTGATGGTGATGGTAGGAAGAGGATATTGAAATTAAATGCAAGAAAGAAAAAGATTCTTGATTTTGAGAAATGCCCATATATATCTATCATATCTAAATTTCTGACAACTGTTCCTTCCTAGAACTCCCTTAAAGGGTTGGCCACGGCAATAAAGTCCCCATTACTAGTGAACTCCAATGCCACTTCGTATCCTTTAGTGCTTCACCCATAACAGACCATTGGCAGAGGGCAACTCCAGTACAGCGTTTGCAGAGGCTTCTTCCTAATGATCTTTCTGACTACATCTACTTAATGCTACTGAGTGATGTTCCTACCTGCTACTTCTACCTAATGTTTCTGCCTAATGCTCATCCCTAAATGGTCCTACTTACTACTATCTGTTGCTCCTAACAGCTTGTCAGAAGGCAGGGATACTGCATAGTACTTACCACAGGAAAATCTAGAGTTACAAAGAATGAGCTGTGTGAGTTAAGTGTTATCAAGTGTTATGTGTGACAAGGAGAGATGGTTTTTGTAGACAGAATGTCAGTAGTCCATTTGTGGGTGAGGCAGAAAGAAAAGACTGCTTCATGGATCAGAGGAGTGCAACTTGACAACCAATGAAGTGCTGGTTCACTGTGCAGCAGTCACTAACCCTTCCAATACTTAGGTAGGTAGTGCTGGTATTATACCTCCTTGGTTGTTGGCTGCATACCAACTACTACCCTCAGATTTTTTTGTCTTCTTGATTGCCATTTTCCATTTTAGCAAGGTAATGCCAGGAACAGATGAAGAAAGACCAAATCCACTCAGATCCATTCTCTAGCTTTCATGTGTAATGCAGCAAAACCATAGCTCCCTATCCACAACCAGGCCCCAAGGACATTTCCACGGTTTACTTGGGACACTTCACATGCCATGGTTCAGTCCATTAACAGCATGTCATTCCAGGCATACCACATCATTCCATTTCACTCTATCCTGTGCATACCTCTCACCCTCCTGCATGTTCAGGCCCCGATTGCTCAAAATCTTTTTCACCCCATTCTTCCATGTCCAGTTTGGTCTCCTCATTTTCTTTGTTCTCTCGACTTCAGTCTCACATACCCTCCTTGTCATCCGTTTTTCATTCTGTCTCTCCATATGTCCAAACCATATCGGCAAACCCTCTTCTACTCCTTCAGTCACACTCATTTTTATTACCACACATCTCTCTTACCCTTTCTTTACTTACTCAATAAAACCACCTCATGCCACATACTGTCCGTAAATATTTCATTTCCAACAAATCCACTCTCCTCCACACAGCTTTATCTATAGCCCATGTCTCACATCCATGTGATAATGTTGGGACTACTATTCCTTCAGACATACCCATTTTTGCCCTTAGATAAAGTTCTGTCTTTCCTCATATTCTTTATTGCTCCCAGAGCCTTCACCCTCTCTCACACTCTGTGACTCACTTCTGCTTCTATGGTTCCATTCGCTGCCATGTCCACTCTCAGATAGTTAAAATACCATGCTTCCTCCAATTTTCTCCACTTGAACTCGCACCCCAACTAACTTGTCCCTCAACCCAGCTGAACTTAATAACCTTGCTTTTATTCACATTCACTCTCATCTTTCTCCTTTTTTCATACCTCCAAACTTTAGTCACCAACATCCACTGTTACTTGCTCAAATCTGCCACTAGTGCTATATCATCAGAAAACACAACAACTGATTCACTTCCCAGGCTCTCTCATTCCCCCACAGATTAACTCGGTGGCCTTTAGATTTTAGTTAATTTCCTCTTGCTGTTAGTGCTGGTGCTACTTTAAAGAAATTTTCAATGTCAACATTTTTGAAGGTAGTAGTTGGTAGGCAGCCAATAACCAGGGAAGTATTTTACCAGTACTACCCACCTGGGTATCAGGAGGGTTAGTGACTTCTGATTAGTGAGCCAGCACTTTAGTGGTTGTCAAGTTGCACTCCTCTGACCCAGGTAGCTGTGTTTTCTCTCTGCCTCACTAACATGTGGACTATTGGCATTCTGTTCACAAACATACAATCCCTCTGCCATATGTAACAATACTTAACTCAAGCAGCTCATTCTTCATAACTGTAGATTTTCCTGCAGTGAGCACTATGCTCTAGCCCTGCCTTTTGGCAAAATGGTAGGAGCAGTAGATAGAAGTAGAAGGTAGGAAAATTTAGGCAGGAGCATTAGGTAGAAGCAGGAGGTAGGAGCATTAGATATAAATAGTGATTAGTAACATTAAGTAGGAGCCTCTGCAAACACTGCACAAGACTTCCACCCTGCCAGTGGCCTGTTAAGGGTGAGGCATCAAAGGCTAAGAAGTGGCATTGGAGTTCTTTAGTTGTGGAGACTCTGTTGCTGTGGCCACCCCAATAGAGGATTTCCAGTTGGAACAGGCATGAGAGATATAGAGAGACAGATAGATTGAATCTTTTAAGTATTCTAAAACAATGTATGAATTTGCCTCAGAGACACCTCTTCCTTAGGAAGAACAAGTTTATTTCTTGCAATCTGGTCTCATATGGTTTGTTACACAAGGAAGGAATCAATTTAGTTTCTCTTTGCTGCACCCCTTTTAAATTAAGAATACCCTTGATTTAAGTTTGCGGCCCAGAACTACACTGCATGTTTGAGGTGTTGGTGTGGGTATGCATGCATGTGTGTATGTGTGTGTGGGGGAGGATGTCTAACTAGACTTATAGTGGCTATATCACATCCATGCTTTTGTTAATAAACCTTAACATCCTATATGTTTTCTTGGAAGCTTCATTACATTGCTGGGAGAATTTGAAGCTGTTGGTGACAGTGACCTCTAGATCCCACACAAAAGGGGTGCCGGGGTGCCCTTTATCGTGTGCTGATCATTTCATAATCAAATTTTTTTGTCGAGGTTTCTTATGCAGAGTAGCTGACATTTATTGACGTTAAATGGCATTTGCCATTTTCTAGACTATTCAGCAATTGTATGTAGATCCTTTTGTAATCTTATCCTATCTTCTTCAGTTAATATAACATTTATGATTTTTTTTGTTTTCAGCAAATGTGGGCACTTTAAGTTATTTAGCCATACATCAATATTGTTAATGTAAATGATGAAAAGTATAGGCCCAAGTATGGATCCCTTGGGGACCCCACATGTAACGGGTAACCATAATGATGATTCACCATTCATTTTGACTCTGCTTCCTCTCATGTAACTTGCTTTCTATCCAGTTTCCTGTCCAACCATTAATCCCCAGGGCCTGAACTTTGTGTGGCAGTTTAATGTGGGGGATTTTGTTGAATGCTTTATGGAAGACCAGAAATATATCTATTGTTTTTGCCATGTCATGGGTATTGAATGAGGTAAGATAAAGTTCAAGGAGGTTTTTAAGGCATGATCTGTGCCTTCTAAAATGATGTTTTGTATTTTTGACCAGACTGTGTTTTCCCAAGTTGGCTACAATTTTATGTCTAATAATCAACTCCAGAAGTTTATATATAATTGATGTGAGGCTAATAGTATGGTAATTGCCGGTCATTTCACGGCTTTCCTTATTGAGCATACAAGTAACGTCTGCCAGTCTCCAGTTCTTCAGGACTATTCCATCCTGAAGAGTTATTCAAAATATAGGTTAACGGTTTGGGAGTTGTGTTTGTCATTTTTGATTACTTGTGGATAGAGAAGATCAGGACCTGGACTTCTTTTAGTCTTCATCTTATCTGTATTAGTACTTCTTTAACAGTGATGGTGAACTCTGGTATTGTTTTAGCATTCCTTATCACTGTCTCAAAATTTGTGTTGCTGCCTTATAATGTAAATACAGAACTGGAAAACTTGTTCATTATTCTATTTATGCTTTTATCGTCCACAATGGGCTCCCACCTTTGTTTACTAAGGGCCCTATCCCACTTCTTTTATGATTCTTATTATTTACATTTCTATAATACCTTTAAGGATCTCTGTTATTGTCTCTTGCAAAATTTACTTGTTCTTTCTTGGCTTGCTTAATGAACATTTTTAAATCTCTCTGGTGTTATATTGTGTTGCAAGATTTGGGTGATTGTCTAATTGATTAAGCTTGTAGAGTTTATATGTTTGCTGTATAACTCTTACGATATCAGGGAAGTTCCATTCGAGCCTGTTGTTAGTTTTATTGTTTCTGTCCTGCATAGGAACGAATGTGTACTATTGTTGCTGTGAATGACGTTTAAGACTTGTCCATAATTCCTTTGGGCATGAACCAACAAGGGTGACACTAATGCGTCGCACATCCCATTAAAATCTACCCTTTTAAAGTTAGGGGTAAAAATGCTGGTTTTATGGAAATATTTTATGGAAATAGTTTTTAATATTTACATCGTACCTAACCATGGTATGGTCTTAAGTGCCTAGATGTTCACCAGCACGGTTGAGAATATTATATTCAACAAAGTTGGTAAGTCTAGCAGAGTTACTTTCTGTGTCTTAGATACTTCGCCAGTTTATTTTAGGATGATTAAACTCTCCCAGAATGATCAACTCTTTATCATGTATTACTCATTGTAAACTTGGGTAGATGACAGTGTCAGTATCTGCTGGCTGACTAGGACATCTAAATACGATGTATTTGTAGTTCGTAAAATTCAGTGCTAATTGCACAGAAGTTTGCAGAGTTCACCTGCAGTTTTATGTGCAGTGCTCTTCTAGTCCATTTTTCATCAGTAGCAGGTTATTTACTGTTCAGTGTAAAATTTTGTTTTGTCTGAAGTTCCTTTTTCCTTGTTCATATATGTCTTTGTTAAGGAGTTCGTCTACTGTGTTTTGTTCAGTATTTACCTATAGAACTTGGTTCTCATGTTATCAGTCGTACTTTGTTCACAGTTCATCAATTATTCGTTCAATGTTCATTTGCTGGACTCGGTTCATCGTCGATCTGCAGTGTAATTTGTTCATTGGGTATATCAGCAATACCTCTGAGGTTCTCTCCATTGTCCATCTGCTGCTTGTTCATTGTTTAGTTGAACTAATGTTCTCGACGCCTTTGGTGTTAATCAACTGCTCTTTGCTTTGCATTCATCTGCTATATTTTGGTCACTTTACCAGCAGGATTTTCCATTCGGTTCATTCGCAGTATTGGGTTCATTGTTCATCTGCATGATTCTGTTGATTGTTCATATATAGCTCTCTGTTCATTGCTCAGTTTAGTGTTGATTGTTACATTGAGGCTGTTGAGTGAACTTAACCTTGAAACCTCTGACAGCGAAACGACCACTTGAAAGTTTCTTTTTTCTTTATTTATAGGGGGGGGGAGTCCTCGCCCTTCTGCAGGAGCCCTTCATCAATAGTAATTACATTTCCAAGGCCATTCATTAACAGCAGGTAGGTTAGGAAAAGTGATGATGTATAATACTATGTATTTAACATTTTTTTGCCGCCGTCACCCCTTGAGGCAGTAAAAAAAAAATTATCATATTTTTCTCATTCACTGATTTCCTATTTAGATGACAAATAAAAGAAAGTGAGGATAATAATATAAGGATTTTATTTCAATCATTTTACCAAGTTACGTCGATCCAGTTGTTACCAGAAATGTAAAAACCGTCTTACCCTGGCGTTCCTAACCCCATCCTTTGTAAATTTTGCAGATGTGTCAAATGGGTGAGGACATTGAGAGATCTGTAGGAAATTGCCAAGCACTCGCCACTTAACTTTGCGCCAAACGGTTGCCAGCCAAGCAAGACCGGTACGTTCATCGTCGTCTAATTTGGTGAAAAATTGCTAACTTAAAAAGCTCGTTAACCACGAGAAAATGCTGAAACTACCTCCAGGAGCTAATTATCATAGATTAAATGCCACTGGTGCAAAATTAGGGATTTTTTTCGTTTAGTCACCTATAGCGCCTAATTTTCACGTCCAATATTTTTTTTTCCTCGAGTAGTTTGACTTCAATACCCACCGTTGAAAAAGCCCTTGTTCAATGAGAAAAATCATATTAGAATATTACTCTAGTGTTTTTATGTTGATCATATAAGAATATTACTTTCGTACTTTAGCTTTAGTAATGGGTAAGTAAAGCTTATTTGTAAGTTAACGCAAAGTGTCGTATGTACTGAGAATGAAGAAAAGTATACGAAGAATTTTCAATAAATTTTTATTTTCATGCTTATAACAAACCTAGGTTATTGTACTACAAAGTTGAACATCATATTGTAAATCGCTACTTCAATAAACTTTATTGACTGGCAAGTAGAAATAGCTATTTAACCTAGAAATAGTTTCAGGTGGTCTTTATCTACCAGGTTCTATTTATAGATTCATGGTGCAGCGTTGCTAACATCGCAACAACGAAATTCATAGCGCCGTTGGCTGGCGGATCAGGGCCGAGGCTGGTCGCCAACAGGCGACCAATCGCAGCCCAGGAAATTCGTAGAAAAAAAAAATCTCCAGATCGTATATAACCGGACCTTTCTCTACTCCATGGGAAAAACCAAGATTCTAGGACTGTGTATGACTATTTTGTGTGTAACGATTTCTGCCTTTACGATCACTGAGATGTCAGCCATATAAGTCTAACGACAAACATATGTCACGGAAAGGGCAGGAAAGTTTACGTAAAAAACATAAAATGGAATCTCAACTGCTTCAGGGTACATCTCTGCGCAGCAACAACAATCAAGTCTTCCGCCTGATTCTCCACCGTGCAAAATTCCACACTTTGTTTTTACATATTGTTTTATGGAAACAAAATATTGTTTCGTGTTTTAGTCGTGTTTCTGTATCTACACAATCTATCTTTAGATATAGAGATTTTGAGATGCCCTGGCGCTCTGGTTTGAGGGATCCTTTGTGCACAACAAACCTCTATAAACTGTGTGCTGTTAACATGTTCAATTAATGTTTTACTGTCAAACCACAACGTGATACATAAACCAAAAAAAATCGCTTTTAGAGCTGTGATGAAGAGCTCTACTAATTCAGTACGCCACCTACTTCATGGATGACATTCCAACGTACCCGTATTTGATTCCAGATTTGAGAAAACATCAGATGTACATTGTACTTAATATGAAAAGTAGGAGTCTTCCTGTACTTTGATAAAGGAGGACATTAAAGAACCAAGGGTGAGACGATCTCTTGGGTGTGGCTCAGCAACTGTAGTTCCGATTGGTTTCCATTATGTAAACTGTCTGTCGGGTTGGACGCAGGAACCTAGGCAGACATGGCCAAGATTACATAGATGTGTTGGAGAATTACCTCCACAGATATCTATATATATTCTCCAGTTATCTGCCGTGATGTTGGCCGATTATCTACAGGGATACCTGCCAACTAACTGGAGATGTAGGCTAGTTATGTGAAAAAATAATGGCCAATTGAATGTAGAGATGGCCAACTACGTGAAAAGCTGTTAACGAGTTATCTGCAGTTGCCTTTGTCGCTTATCTGTATAGATATTGGTCAATTATCCATAAAGACGACCTGTTATCTTAACAAGTTTTATCCAGTATTGGCTATGAGGAAATATTAACCAGGTCTCTTGTGAGTTGTCTGGTAAAATCTTTGCTAATTACATGAAACGGTGGTTGCTAGTTATATAAAAGGCAAATTAAGCAGGTGATTTTTGTTACCCAGGTCTTGCTCTAACACTGGTTGGTTAATTAATAGATAGAGATAAATTTTGCAACTAGAATGTAATAATAAAATTTCAATAGCCAAACAACGAGCAGAAAAGAGAAAAAGAAGACGAATCACGCCATGACTGAATTGATGATTCACGTCCCAGCGTCATTATGATTCATTTTAGGTCCCTGTTTTCTGTTCAAAGACTTCTCACTGGTGCTGTATCAGGAACTTACTTCAGATATCCTCATGAATGTCTTCCTTGACTAGCGCTTCACATCTGTTGTGTGTATTACATTCCGCAATCGTAATTATGATCAATCCAGTCGCAGCACGGCGCCATTGGCGGGAGGGTACGAATTTTTTTTTTTCTCATAGCTCCTCGTAATGATGGTTTTATTTATAACTTAGGAGTCACCCTGGGCCTAATGATCTATAGCTTCTGACTGAAGAGGAAAAGAACGAAGGTTTAGATATTAATGATAACGGCGTTGTGTGAATATCCTGCACCACGGTAGATATTGAGGGAAATGAAAGGAAGAGGAAATGTAAGAAAAACCTCCAAGTTGTGAAAATGGTGGAAATAATGACTTTTGTAGTAACTGCAATCAATACTACCAATAAGAACATTTATGATAATCCATAATAATCAGTTTTGATAGAGACTATTGTTAGTTATTATTATTAATATTACTATTATTATTATTATTATTATTATTATTGTTATGATTATTCTTATTATTATTATTATCATTGTTATTATTATTATTATTATTATTATTATTATTATTATTATTATTATTATTTTTATTATTGTAGTTTCAGTCATCGCAGGAAAGTCGTGGTAATAGCAACTGTAGTGTGATGGTGAAAATTATATATTACCAAAATCCTCAAAACTTTATTTGTGTACGAATGTAAATGCTGGCGATTGGAGACCAGCAGGGAAACCCTCACCAAATGTGCACTCAATTTCACACCCCTTCTCAAGCTTATGTGGTTATCATAATCCATCTTGCTTATGCTCTCTTGGTAACTCGAGTCCATTAACCAACACGTATATGCCATCATGGACATATGCCGGATTTCCCTGTGCCATCACGTCTTCTAAAGAACTGTAAACATAATCAAATCTTTATGTGTTTCCTCTTGAAATCATGTCTCATTTTGGAGGGGATATTTTTAACCCCGGCACCTCTAAAGGTCTGTTGCTGCAGCGGCCATGGCGGAAGTAAAGAAGATAAATGGAATCGCAGATTTGGGGTCTTATGCTACGTAAAGGTAGGTCAATAATGCCCCTTCAGTCGTTTAACAAGTATAGATTGTTGTTCGGTTATTATATATTTATATAACATATATATTTATATAACAGTTACATTACACGAGTCGTTACACGGCGATCGAGTTTTGATGTATTTTTTTAAATCTTCAAAACTGCGTTTCAATACATTGCACTGTAATTATTTCACTCATGTTAGTCCTAAAGGCTGTATTGTGTAAAGCGTTCCGAACAAAGAAAAGATTATGTTTATGTTTTGAGTTATGCATGTTATATACGTTGCTCTTAGACATAACTTGAAACCAGAAGTAAATCCTGTGTTTTAAACGTTTATTTCATATAGTACATAATGTCAAAATGGCTATAAGATTCCGGTAGTCGAAAAATAACTGATTTTCAGGTAAGCAATCGGATTCTAAGGCGATATCCGGATCAAATATGTTTACGGCGACTCCATCTCGCAGCATATTATTGCAAATATTTGAATAATTACGGTCGTCCCAAGCTCCTCTAGAACCATCATGAACACAAATGTAATGACAGTTGACACGAAAATCACTGTAGTTAACACCGCCACAGTTACAATGGAGCCAAATAGCATCTGGCAAGACATTGCCACTGGATGGTTAAGTACATAAGCAACTATACACATTTTTTGTGCAGACATATCTTTTATTGTAGATGTATAGGGTGCGCTGTGGTTCTCCTTTCCTCTCACTTTCTTTGCTGGTGAGAAAAGAGATAATCAAACAGCTTCCCTTCGGGTCTCCCTGTTTCGTAAGACACCAAGAGATAATGGGCAACGGACGAGTGCTCTACAGCTTAACCTTTGACTCAGTCGGGGACAACGGGTAGAAATAGTCTTGGGGTCGGAAGAAATAACCTTTAAGTCGGTTAGGATGATCTTGAGATGCTGCGCAGTGGCTTTGCGACGATGAATTGTTGATTTCGAGAGATAATGGAGATGTTGGACTGTCATAAGCCAAATGGTAACAACGGGAATTGACTTTGTAGTGATAATGAACACAGGTCAAATTGTAATGACCTTAAGGCGATTATACTGGTTTTAGGGTCGACTGTATGGGTCGTGGAGTCAAATGCAATGGTTAAGCAACAAAACGTACTGGAAGGCGGGAGGGGGAGAGATATCGGTGCATTGCGTATGACAGATAGAGACTTGAGTGTGAGCAGATGGAGTCTTTTTCGGTCTGTGTCCGGGCGTTGCCCCGTTGACGTAAGAGGTGGCGATGCTGTTTCGCGTGGGGCGGGGTGGCGCCGTAAATGGATGAAGGCGAGCAAGTATGAATATGTACGTGTTTATATGTATATGTAAGTATATGTACATGTATGTATATATGTGTGCATATGAGTGGATGGGTCTTTCTTTGTCTGTTTCCTGGCACAACCTCGCTTACGCGGGAAACGGCGATCAAGTATAATAATATGAAATATACATTTTGTGATATTGTTTGGTATTTTTTGTATATGAAAATATTGGCTGAATAATCATCTAGATAAGTATATATGATAATGACCGTGGTTAAATTACAATATCGTTATTATATATTCAAACTTTAATGAGTTCAGTTCGTTTGGGATATGATAGAAAAAAGAGTGAAAGTTTAACGTTCCAATATTGGCCCTTTGCTGCCATTGCTAGATAGATTAAGATGCTTAAGCTAGGTTAGTTTTGGTTTGCTATTAATCCTAGCAGCCCCAGATAGCCAAAGAAATGTCCCTATGTCTCTCAATAGCGTCAATAACGCGCAAATTAATTTCTGTCCTGTTGCCTTCACATGATTCTAGCAATATTTCACTGTATCTTTATTGCCTTTAGCGCAACCAGTAATAGCACTGTTTCACATTTAAAGTCTCAGATGACCTTACAAACGATCCTAAACGATCCCACTATATCTCTGATCAGTCTCGAATATCATTACTAGTTTCTGAACCTTCAAAATCCTCCTATTGTATCTGGAATGTCACCAGTGACCCCCTAAAGCCTCATATGACTGTTACTTCTTTCTTACTGCATCCTCGTTGTTAAAAGTTAAAGATAACATATGTAAATGACCTTAAGAAAAGCTATTTAAAAAAAAAATGTTGCATGTCGAGTATAGCAAAGCTTACCGTGCACCGCAATTCACAAATTCAACTACAATGTTATTGTCACTATTATCGTTATTATCATTATTATTATTACAATCATTATTTTCAGTGGTACTAATTTAATTATTCCATTAGTATGTAGCCTTATGATTTTCGTTGTTATTGTTATTGTTGTTATTATGAATCCACTTATAGTGATTGTATAATAGTAAATGATTGATACTAAGGTTACTTATAGTGCAAATGGTATTATTTTTTTCAACTTAATGTATTTGTATCTTAAAAAGAACCTTCACACAGTGCTTTAGATTAGTGAGGCTGAAATACTTTGCTTATCATGGGGCAGGGAATGTTTCCGGCATTATGACGCAGTATAGTTGTTGTTGGGCGGGTTTCGTACGCCGACCCGAGGGTGATGCGCATGACCAGATAAACTGCGTGTGGATCAGCTTCTTTTGTTAGATCATGTGCGTCTAAGCTTCTAAGTAAAATAGTCTTACGCTAAACGTACTTAATGGGTATTATCTTGAGCTTCTGCCTTCCTGAACGCCCTCTACCTCCCTCACACGTCTGTCATTTGTAAATATATGCAGATATGATTTCAGTTTCAGCCTCAGTATTTTATTCCTTGATAGAGGAATTAGGATCCTAGTGCAGTCACAAGGTACCCCTGTACAATAACACCAGAAGCATCTGGCAAGTGTCGCGAGTACATATAAATATAACAAAGGGGCGCTTTCATTATCCTTTGCATATCATAACTGTACTGAATAATGCTGTTACCCTTTCTGGCAGTACATTTCCAAAACCATACAGTGATTTAAATAAAAATCATCAGGTCTCGCTGATGAAAATGATTATTTCAAATGACATAGAATGGTCAAAACAATTACAGCACTATGTAACAATAAAATATTGCACTCAAGATATGAAATATTGTATGACTTTATGTAAGCCCGAGATAGAAGTGGCAAACACAAGAATGATGACTTCATTTCCCTGTCTGCCGTCATTAGTTAAAAAGCATTTTGTAGTTCCGGTTGTTTTAGCCCCCAATACCAAGGTGTCTACGTTCCCCAGCAGTTCATCAGTGTTATCTTAATATAGACAAATAATATGATTACCTGGAATAACATTATTGTTCTTATTATTATATCGGGAACATTTATTAAGTTTGGTCTTTGTTTACATAATGGAATACCCTGGTTGCAGGCATAACATGACAACCTTAATGATTTAATTAATTCATTACGCCCGAGGGCGACAAGCCATGTACATTGAATGCCGTAGAATATACAACCTAACTGACCAGTCCAAATTATAATTGATCTTTGAGCGACAAAAAAATGAATACTTCCTGAATCCTGATTACGCAGTATCTGCTATTTATTGCTGTCAATTTCATTTTCATTCTTAATTCACAACCATCCTAATGTTTAGCTATTTTTCAACAAATCTAGTGGTACAAATCCGACGTTAAAAGGATTTCAATATTAATGCAGCTTCACAATAATCAAATAATACAAAAAGATTCATCGTTTTACTAGCAAATTATGAATTGCTATGAGGTAAATTCCTTACTCAAAATGTGCATTAAATTAACAGACAGGTGTTTCACTTCCTATAAAATTCGTAAATACTTTCCCTAGTCTATTCTTTTTCCTTTTCATAATTCTCTCTATATTTCAATTAAGGCCCGGCCTTGAAGAGTTTTGTTCCTGTCTGGAGCCTTCAACATAAAACAAAAAAAACATTAACCCCCTCCCCCCACCTACCCGATCATTTTAGTTTATCCTGACTTTCCAGTATTTGTGACCTGTGAATAATCGTATTGTCTAAATATATGGAATTAACCAAAAAAAAAATATATAGGATTATGAAAACTTAATTTCCATATTTCCAAAAACCATTGTGGAGAACAAAAAGTTTTTATCGGCGAAAGCCACTTCGGGTCATTTATGTCGTGTCGGAATATAGTGACAATCGGCGGGTCTTCGACTTCGGAAATCAAGTTGTGTTGGCTTTCTGACAATGCTGAGGAACTTTGCCAATAAGTGTCCAAGGATAATGAGACCTAAAGATCCAGTCTGTGGTCAAGGGTCACAAGATACTGCAGTCGAACCCGAAGTTAGACGTAGGGACCAGGAGGGTGTAAATACGCCTAGGTACGCCACTTTCCTTGCCTCGTCCACTTCCTGTATTACCTCCCTGGCCAACAAATCACTGAACGCCACCAAGAGTCGATTAAAGGAGACAAAAGAGTACATTGAAGCCTTCAGCACCGAGGAAAATAACGAAAAATTAAAATTTAGAGGTACGTACAAAGACTTCTTCGGGTTCAAACTCTTGGCCGGTCAAAACAGTGTGTGCTTAGGGTGTCTTTCCCTATAGGTAAAGGTGTAGGCAATGGTACTTATGGTGAGGTAGACAAGCTGTTAAATTTCGAATGCAGATGGAATTAGAACACAAGGAATTTATGTGACTGGAGAGAAAAATAAACCGATTTTTTCATATTTCATGTTAATGATCATTACAAAGAGAGGAAGACGTAAACTGCGTCATGAGAGGTGTATCCTACGATCCATACTCATCTCAGGCCAGACAAAGAAGGGGTATGTAATAGCACAGTCCTCTGGGCCGGGACAAAGGGGGTCAAATTTGGCGCCGCGACAAATTTTTTCTGGGGACCCGTTTTCTGTGTCAGTGTGGAAGATTTCGCCAGCCGAGGTGGTCTTTCCCAGACGTCGTCCGCTCTAGTGAGGTGTGTCCTGCAGCAGCCCGGCGAGATGGCCGCCAACCTAGAGTACTACAGGGAGCAGGCCGTCAAGATCCTTCACGAGAAGAACAAAATCACCGATATTTTGGCCCGGATAGAGGAGAAGACCCAGGTGAAGCGAGAGTACATCGCTTTAGGTCAGTTCCTCCTTTTGCTTGGCCTCTAACCACCATTAACTTAGCTCTAATTAGATAATCCTATTATGGCCGGGATGGACCACGGTGAATTTTAGTCTAGGTATGCATTGAAAATGACTGTCCCGTCTTGAAAGCCCTTAAGTCATTTTGTACCGAGAAAATTCGAGTTCCTTGCAGACAGGGAGCTGGACTGCACCATTTTCAATGCGTCATTTGTTTGTCATGGTAATAAGCTTCGGATCAGACCTTACTTGATATATATTTGCACTGCCTGATAGATTCATCATCACACTCCTTCTCAGCAGTTCGTGTACCTAGCTTGTTCTTTATACATACATGAATTTAGCAAGAAGCTGTGTATAGTCCAACTTGGGTCACATTCCCAGATGGGGTCTAAAGAATGTTGGTGTATTTCATTGACTCGCATTTATGTACCTACAGATATTGATGTTATGGAATGATTGCTTACACCTAGAATGATCTGACATTTGCTGTGATTTGGAGGTACTATTTTCTTGAAACCTGCTTTTGTTAATTACACAAGAGTGGGCAGGGCTTTGATGATAATGGAAAATGTAGGGGTTTTGATGAGACATTAATTCGAACATTGTCAGAAATTATCAGTATCATACTTGTCATTCTGTGAAAGATTAAAGTTACTGATGTGTTTTTATTAAATTTGTGTTATGGACATCATTAATGTTATGTAACATTTGTTATTGTTTTTACTTTTTGGGTGTGGCCACAGGCATGAGGGTGTATACAAGATCTATTTGAAGTGTCACATCCTGAAAATTTACAAAAAAGTATTTTTATAGTGTGATTATTTACTTTCCTCGTACCACAGTATGGATTTATTGACATGTCTTACTGGAGGCAAGAATGTTAGTCATTGTGACATGAAGTTTACTAGTTATGGTGACTTTCCATGGCCATCCCCTTGAGGGAGTTCCAGTTGGGAACAGGCCTCAGAGATATAGATAGATAGACAGAACAAATTATAATGAGAAAAGATGGGAATTTCTCAAAAATGGCAGAGGGAAAAGGTTAAGTAAGTTATTGGTGCTTCAAACTTCATTGTGGTTACAGAAATACCTGCAGGCCATAATTTGGAGCATTATGCTTTTAAAGAATGACATTATGTAACTGAGGCATTTGTATTATACCTGGAAAAATGTGGGGCTAATTAAGGTAAGCATAGTTAATATACATGTAAAGAATCGATAACCTACAAAAAACTCTCCTAACCTCCGAGCTGGTTAGATTTATGTTTATTTTCAATGTTATAGTGAAGATAAACCAAACATGCTGATGAAAATGCACCGTCAATGTGGCACAGGTTTTTGACAGACAGACAACACTGCACGATCCTCAGTAGTATATAGATATAATGATTGTGTTTCTTCTGTCATTTCAGCTACAGGTGAGTTTTTTGTATTTTTTGCAATTTGTTTAGTTAAAATTGTCTTACATTTACAATGATTTTTTTTCCCATGCTGGATTGCTGTTTTCTGGAACAGATAAAGAAAAGGCCTAAAGTGTTCACTTACACTTTCTCTCTCTCATGCTTAATGGACTGAAACCACAGCCCCACAGACCTCTCATGGTTACCAATCAGACCATTATCCATTGACAGCATGATGTCCCGTCAATACAATATTGCTTCATTCCACCCAATCATGTGCCTATCTTACACCCTCTTGCATGTTCAGGCTCCCAAGCATTCAAAACCTACTTCCCTTCCTTCCAACTCCAGTTTGGTCTTCCTCCTCTTCTTGTTCCTTCCACTTCTGATACATACACTTTCTGTGTTGACATCTCTTCACTCTTCCTCTCCTCATGTCCAAACTGTTTCAGTGCATCTTTATCTTTTTCACGTATGCCCTTATTGTCATGCCTCTATCATTTCTTACTCGATCGACCCTCATCACATCACATACTGTTCTCGAACAATTCTTTTCATATACATCCACCATCCTCCACATCTTCTTATCTCAAGTCTGTGCCTCCCATCCATACAAAACCATTGGGATTATTATACCATCAAATGTATACATCTTTGCCCTCACAGATAATTATGAGTTCTCTTTCCACACACATCTTACTGCACCTAGGACCTTAGCTTCCTTGTTCACCCTTTGGCTCACTTCAGCTTCCAAAGTTCCATATAACGTACTATATCCACTCCCAGATATCTGAAACATAACACTTCCTCCATGTTTTCTCCACTGGAACACTCTCCAATTCATCTGTTTCCTTTCACTTGGCTTTGTTTCACATTATTTTCTCACCTCCCTCTGACACACGCTCCCTTATTCAGACCCTAGCTTCTGCAGTTTCTCACTGAAATCTCCCCCAGTGCCATATCATCAGCAGACATCAGCTCTAAAAGACTACAGACCTACCCATCTCCAAAATGCAGACATTCACTTCCATCACCACCCCATACTTAAAGATATACAGCCTTGATTGCATCACACACCTGCTGCAGGCCCATTTTCACCCTACACTTCTACTTGCACATGTGCCTTTTTGTTGTGATGAAAACTTCACTGCTTTTGTACAGCATTCTTTTCACTTTATATATTTGTAACACCTTTACAGAGTATTTCTCTCATCCTTGTTATATGCTTTCTTCATATTTGTAAATACCATATACAAATTATTCTGTTTCTCAAAGTGTTTCTCTTGCACATTCTTCAGAGTAAACATGTGATCCACACTCCCTCTTCCACTTCTGATGCCACATTTCTCCTCCCCAGTCTGAGGCTGTGCACGCCACAACCCCCTAAATCACCACTCTCTTACACAACTTACCCGGTACGCTTTAACTTTCACTTTTGTACCCCTTGCCTTTATTCAGTGCCAATCCTCAGGCAGCTCACTGTAAAACAGCCATATTTATATTATAAATTTTAGTAACCAATTGACAACAAAGTTGCCTTCTTTCTTTTGAAATTCAACTGCGATCCAACCACTCTAGCAGCCTTGCCACACTTCATCTTATGCAGGGCTTTCACAATCTCTTATCTTTTCACCACACCTCTTGCTATGACTCTCTTTGCTCACTTTGACCCATGCACCTCACAGCTTTCACTCTGTCATCAAACACATTCAATAAACCTTCAAAATTCTCACTCCATCTCTTCACCTCATCTTAGCCTGTTACCACTTCCCCATTTGTCCCTTTCACCATGGCTCCTGTATGTTTTCTTTGTTTTTCTCTCTGTTAACCAACTTTCAAAACATTTTCTCCTTAAAGTTTGCTGTTGCTTTCTCCGAGTCTCTTCCTCCCCCTCTCATGCTTTGAAGGGGACTTTTTTTCGTAAACACTGTTAAGGCCAAGTCCATCTTGCTAGGATCTTGGGTCTGTGCTCTCTCTCTCTCTCTCTCTCTCTCTCTCTCTCTCTCTCTTTCTGTCGTACATATCCCAGTCACTTGCTCCCCTTCTTTGCAAGTAATAGCCATACATATTTTGTCTGATAGGCATCATCACCATATGTAACATTATTCAGTAAATATAATAACTCCAAGTTATGCTCTGTAGGTATTTCTGTAAACATAATGAATCATATAAAGCCCCAAAAACATAACAGCCAATTTCCACATCTATTTTCGATGCAAAGCTAATCTGATAAATTACATGTTAGAAAAAATGTAACTTAATTTTCATAGAGAATGGTAAAAGTTTAATTTTGCTTTGCATGGTTATTACCTTTCGAATTTTGTAGGATTTTACTCACCTTACTTCCCCTAGCAGCTGAGATTTACCTTTAATTTCATTGTTAGATATATACCACACTTGCTGGTGATGCCAACAGGTGCCACTGATTTCTATCCATAAATCTCGTCCAGAGGCATTGTGAGGGGGAGTGCAATGAGGGGCATTTACCTCCAGTTGTCAGGTTCAGATGTGTTTTATAAGCAACCAGTTGACCCAGACTTTAGGTACTGTATTTCAGTAAAACCAAGGCAAGGCTGGTTCTTCCTGGGAGGAGCTGGACAAGCTCATCCTAGGAGGGGCAGGACAGATTCATCCTGGTAGGAACAGGACTAGGTTTTTGTAGGAAGGGCCAGACTAGCTCATCCACGGAGAGTCAGAATCAAGTGCTTTACTGGGTTAAGATTTGCTCATTCTGCATAGTTTGGGCAAGAATGATTAATCCTAGGAGGGGCAGGATTATCTGCTGGAATGGACAGGACTGTATTGCATTGGGAGAAGCTAGACAGGCTCTTGCAGTAAGGGGTACAAACCTTACACCTGAGCTCTCAAAAGTATGAGAGGAATGTTGGCTTTGGTCTGCAGTTCCCCGCGTGTATTTTTGTCCAATGTGGAGAGACCCAGAGTACCAGGAACAGACTTGGTGCCAAGCTTAACTTTTTTAAGTGCTTTGCCATTTCGAGTAACTTGGTATAAGTGCTAGAGGCTTTGGTTGTCTCAGTTGGACATTATATATATATATATATATATATATATATATATATATATATATATATATATATATATATATATATATATA
>JAYMFT010403219.1:0-18769 GCA_038088735.1 Panulirus argus | reverse complement strand
TGAGGATTTTTCCTCTAAGGCTCAATCCTCTGTTCTTAACGCTACCTCGCTAATGCGGGAAACAGCGAATATGTATGGAAAAAAAAAATATATATATATATATATCTTATTTATTTATTATACTTGATCGCTGTTTCCCGCGTCAGCAAGGTAGTGCATATATACATATATTCATACATATTCGCTATTTCCCGCATTGGCGAGGTAGCGTCAAGAACAGAGGACTGAGCAGTAGAGGAAAAAATCCTCACTTGGCCCCTTTCTGTGTTCCTTCTTTTGGAAAGAATTCTTTCTCCCTTGTCCCCAGGGATAATATATGTATACTTTCCATGTATTCCCTGCATGTCTTAAAAGGCAACTAAAAGGGGAGGGAGCGGGGGGGGGGGCTGGAAATTCTCCCCTCCTCTTTTTTACATTTCCAAAAGACAGAACACAGATGGGGGCCAAGTGAGGATTTTCCCTTTAAGGCATAGTCGTCTGTTCTTAATGCTACCTTGCTAACACGGGAAATGGCGAATATGGAGGAAAAAATATATATATATATATATATATATATATGAAACATTCTTCGTAACTCTAGATTTTCGTACAGTGAGTGCTGTGCATTAATCCGCCTTTTGGCATAATGGTAAAAGTAGTAGAGAAGTAGTAGGTAAGAATATTAAACAGGAGCAATAAGTAGAAACATCATATAGAAGCAGTGGGTAGGAACATCAGGAGGAAGCAATAGGTAGAAGTAGTAGGTTGGAAGATTAAGCAGGAATACTAGGTTGTAGTAGCCAGTAGGAACATTAGGTAGGAGCTTCTGAAAACACTGTATTAGAGTTGCCATCTACCAATGGCCTGTTAAAGGTGAGGAAGTAAAGGACAAAAAGTGGCATTGAAGTTCACCAGTCAAGGAGACTCTTATGCCATAGCCAAGTTAAAAAGCCACAGTGACATCACGCAGTCCTGCCTCACACCTACATGTATAATGAAACTTTCACTTACTCTGCATCCACTATTACACATGCATTTGCTACTCTACAGAAGGCTTTCACATCCTACATTTCCTATCCTGCCCCATATATCCATAACACATCCCATAAAGCATTGTACTTGACACTCTCATATACTTTCTCCAGGTCCATAAAAGCTGCGTGCAGCTTCTTACCTTTCACTAGATACTTTTCAACTGTCATTTTCACCACAAAAATCTGAACCACACATCCCCAACCTTTTCCTAAAACCCCCTTGCTCCTCACTTATTCTGCATTCAATCACTTCCATCACTCTTTCAATCAACACTTGCATACACTTTTCCTGGAATACTTGACAGAATTTTTCTTTCCATACATATTCACCATTTCCCATGTGAACGAGGCAGCATCAGAAACAGATGGAAGAGCCTTAAAGTGGAAAAAATCTTCACTTGGCTCCTTACTCTGTCCTATCTTTTGGAAAGTAATACAGAAAGAGAGGATTTCCAACCATCTGCTCCTGCCCCTTTTAGTCGCCTCCTATGCGGGGAATACATGGGCAGTATTCTTTCTCCCCTATCTGTAGGGATTAATTTAATAGAATTATTCCCCTATAATTGCTACATCCCCTAGCACTTTTTCCCTTGAATAAAGGAACAATAATAGTTTTCACCCAATTCTCAGGCACAACTTTTCTGTTTCCATGCTAAATTACATATCAAATGCATCCACAATATAACAGTTGAGCCATAATTCCATCCATTCCATATGCCTCTCATACGTTCAACCTCTTGATCACCTACTTTACCTCCCTTCTTACTGTAGGCCAATGTTTACTTTCCATCTTCCTTCTTTTTATATGCAGCCACTTCCCTGCTTTACTTCTCACATTAACTTTTCCACTCTTACATCCACCTCATTCCTTTTTCACCTCCTTCCAGTACAGTTTCTTATTTTTCCTAAAGTTTTCACTTAAATTTATTGCAAAATCTTCATCTACTCTTTCTTTGCTTCCCTCTACCAGCTTTAAATTTATTGCAAAATCTTCATCTACTCTTTCTTTGCTTCCCTCTACCAGCTTCTTAACATTCTGCTAACACATCTTATACTCTTTCCTCCTCCTTTCCTGAACTTCTTGTATTACTCCTGAAACTAAGTTGTTTCTCCCCAATCTGATGCTTTGTGCTTGCCACCATCCTACCCCTACAATTTACTAAGTACACTCAACAAACATAATACTTCTGTAATTCAAACATTCACTTTCTTGCCCCTTACCCTCGTTACTGTAGCACCATACAGGCATTTTTCCAGTCCTCAGACATCTCACCTTGAGCCATACATACAGTGAAACTCCCAACTAGCTAATCAACATGACAGTTACCCACTTTCTTGATAAATTTAACAGCCATCCTATCCATTCCAGCCACTTTGCTGCTGTTCATCTTACACAAGGTCTTCACCAAACCACTTGCCATGACTCTTTCACATTGTATACCTCCACATCCAAAACACTGCTCATGTGCCACCTTGTCATCGAACATATTCTGGAGTCCTCCAAAATTCTCACTTCATTTCTTCTTCACCTCAACACCTTATGTTTTCCCCTTTATTTACCCTCTTCATTAATGTGTCAATTTGTTGTGTTGTTCTCACATTATAACCTCCTTCCTGAACATTTTCTTGTTCTCCCTGCAGTTTGCTGATACTCACCAATCCCAACTCTCATTTGCCTGCTTTTTTAGCCCCTGCATCCTTATCTTGACTTCCTAATCTCTTCACTCACTACCCTTTCTCACATGCCAGCCTTCCACATACCACACACTTCTCTTGCACATGTAATCACTACCTCCATAAATACCTTCCATTTCCCATTTCTCATGCATTCCTCTTGTTTTACGTACTCTCACTTTTGCGATTCGTCATTTAGTCCCTCCTATTATCTCTTCACACAAGCCTCCTTTCCAAGCTTACTCACTTATGCCAACCCCTTCCTGTCAGTATCATCTCTTTTCCAAAGCCTTTACAAACTTTCACTCTTGCCTTCATGAAATAGTGATCAGACATCCTAATAGCTGCCCTTCTCAGCACATTCACATTCAAGAGTTTCTCTTTTGTAGTTTTATCAGTTAGCACATAATGCCCTTGTACCATTTACCCCACTCAAAGTTTATATATGGCCATTTTAAACCAAGTATTTGTAATCACCAGTCCCTCTTTAGGACCCACAATTTAGCCCACACTGGGTACCCCAAACCCCATAGTTGTATTCTCAACTGCCACATTACCCATTCACATCCAGATCACCCATTGCTATTAATCCCTCATATCAGTGTTACTGACACGCTCATGTTCTCCCTAAACTCTCACTGCTCTTCCTGGCTTCTTGTTGCCAGGTGCATCGTGCTAACAATCACCCACTTCATGTATATAATAAGTCACCTCCAGTCTCTTGAGATAGCAAGACTGAAGGATAAGAAACACTGTTGTGACCTCAAAATTATTTATTGTGAAACTCGCATATGGAACAAGGTAATAAACTTTTTTCAGCACAGTTGTATTAAAATTTTTGTTTTTCTGGGTAGGATTTTTATATTATTAAAAGATGTCTGTTGCCATATAGGTAAGTAGAAAGAAATAAAACTAAGATCTTAACCATAGGAACCCCATCCTGGGACCCTTGTGCTACAATCAGAGACATGATGGACTTCTTTAAAGGGAGAAGTTCTTTGATGAAAACCTCACTATAGGTGACATTTATAACCTCAAGCAAGTGTAGTCCATTAACACCTTTGTTGTTGGGTATTAGAATACTGGCTACTTATAACTAGCTTTTGATGTCTGTATTAGAGTAACCAGACTACACCTGCTTATGGTCACACTGCAGTCAAGAAGTCATTCATTGAGGCTGTATTATTGTCAGTGGATGGATAAGACTACAGTTTAATTGAGGAACTTCAGTTTTCACAAGAATCCAGCATTTCCTTGCTTCCTGAGGTGCTAAAGAAGGGTACTGAGGTTATATTAAAATTATAATAATAATATTGTTTTGTAAATAAATAATAATAATGTAGTTGTGTACAAAGGAATGAACTGCAGGGTTAACTTGGTTTCAAATCTTTTAGATATTTATTTAGAATGAAGCTGTGATTGCAAAAATGCTAGAACAGGTGTCAATACTAGAAAATAACAGGGATTATCTATAACTTAATACATTTCTGTCCATAATTATATTTGAACATCATCAAGAATACCAATATCTGCCCCATTTTTAAAGAAAGCTGAAGATGACTGTACATTCTTGTCGTAAATGAGTCCATGCCCACAAATGTAAATTGCATTGAGAAGAAATAGTTATTGTTCCTCAGTTTATTAGTACAAATAGAAAGACCGAACTGTTCATCAGTTTATATAATACAAATAGAAAACCAGAACATTATCTGGGAAGTCAAACATGGATATGTTTGAAGGAATAATAGTCCCAACAATATTATAAGGATGCATGGCATGAGCTATAGACAAGGCTGTGCAGAGGAGGGTGGATGTGTTGGAAATGATATGTTTAAGGACAATTTGTGGTGTGAGTTGGTTTGATAAAGTAAGTAATGGAAATGATATGTTTAAGGACAATCTGTGGTGTGAGTTGGTTTGATAAAGTTAAGTAATGAAAGGAAAAGAAAGATGTGTGGTAATAGCTAGGAAGAGAGAAGACTGAGGGTTGACCTAATTAAGTTTAAAAGAGATCTACAAAGTGGACAGTGGATAGTTCTTTGAGAGATGTAGGGTGGACAGTGGATAGTTCTTTGAGAGATGTAGGGAGAGAGCAACCACAGGACATAACACGAAATTAAGAAACTTGTAAATAAGGATGTAAAGAAATACTTTTATGATATGAATGGGTGAGTGAATGGAACAGATTGGCTAAGGACAAGGTTAATGCAGACGTCATATATAAATTTACTATGTTGTATGACAGTTTAGAGTGTTCATGAGATGGGGCCCCACGAGTGCAAGATTTCTTCCTTGTAGTTATATGGTTAAGAGATGGGGCAACAAGAGTGAAAGAATCTCTCTGCACCACACATGAGTAGTAATTATGTACATACACAAGACTGGAATGAAGAGATCATTAAGTTTTGCTAGATTCTCATTGGATCTAAATGTGTATTAGCTGTACATGTTGGTATATTATCCTGTGTACCTAAAAGATTGAAGAAGTCACTTTCTGTGAAGGCAAAAGATGGGTGCTGTGTGTGTGTGTCGTGGACCCTAAACTACAAAAGAATGGAAGAGGGTGGATGTCTTGAACATGGAATATTCGAGAAAATTATAAAGTATGAGGAGGGTGGATTGTGGAAGGAATGAGTGTAACAGAGAGGTGTGGTAATAATAATAATATTAAATGGCTTGTTGAACAAGAAAGTTACATATTGAATGATTCAATATAAACCATAGCGTCTTGGTTTACAATAACTTGTATGAATTAAAATTGGATTTATCCCTAAAATTACAAAATGATAAGAAAATAAAAGACAGAAACAATAAAATATCTAAGAACATATAAAACATATTAAGAACAATCAAATCTCTCTAAAAGGAATATCCGTGCTAAAAATGTCAAAATACTATACAAGTCTATGTATATAGAAAGAAATTGTTGAAATGAGACATCATGAGGAATTCTTGGTAAGTTTTGATACATTATATGGGATACTGGAATTCTGATACCGTGTAGTTCTGCATCTAATAGCATGTAATAATTGTGAGCCTCTCCTGATCTGCGAAGGGTAGCGAGTGGTAGGATGAAGAAGTAAAGTTGTTAGTGAAAGAGAAAAGAGAGGCGTTTGGACGAAACTTACAAGGAAGGAGTGCAAATGACAGGAGATGTACACGAGAAAGTGGCGGGAGGTCAAGAGGAAGGTGCAAGGGTGGAAAAAGAGGGCAAATGAGAGTTGGGGTGAGAGAGTATCAGTAAACTTTAGGGAGAATAAAGAGATGTTTTATAAGGAGGTAAAAAATGTGCGAAAGACAAGAGAACAGGTGGGAACATTAGTGAAGGGGGCAAAAAGGAAAGTGATAACAGGTAGTGATGAATTGAGGAGATGGAGTGAGTATTCTGAAGGCTGATAGTGGCAGATGCAGGGTGTTTGGGTCAGTGTGGCATACGAAGCGAGAGTCATGGAGAGTGGTTGTTTCTGAGAGAAGAGGTGGTGAAAGTCTTATGTAAAACAAAATGTGGCAAGGTGGCTGGAGTGGATGGTATTGCAGTTGAAATGGTTAAGAAAGAGGGTGACTGTGTTGTTGACTGGTTGGTAAAGATTTTCAATGCATGTGTGGATCATGGTGAGGTGCCTGAGGATTGGTGGAATGCATGTATAGTGCCACTGTAGTGGGATAAAGAGATTTCTTGAGTATACCAGGTAAGTTGCATGGGAGGGTACTGACCAAGAAGACACGTACAGAGCATCAGAGTGGGGAGGAGCAGTGTGGTTTCAGAATTGGTAGAGGATGTGTGGATCAGGTGTTTGCTATGAAGAATGTGTAAGAAATACTAAGAAAAATAAAAAAGATTGATTTGAATGTGGCACTTATGAATCCAGGGGAAGCACATGAAGAGGTTGATGGAAATAATTTGTGGAAGGTCTTACGAATATATGGTTTGGGAGGAAAGCTGCTAGAAACAGAGGGACATTTTTATCAAAGTCTTGTTTATGAGGAGAAGAGAGGATAGTGAAGGGTTCCAAGTGAAGGTCAGTCTGTGTCATGGGAGTGTGATGTCACCACGGTTGTCCAATTTGTTTATGGATGGGGTGGTTAGGGAGGTAAGTGCAGGTCTTGCAGAGAGGGGTGAGTAAGTAGTCTGTGGTGGATGAGAAGGCCTGGGAAGCAAGTCAGTTGTTTGCTGATAATACAGCAAAGGTGGCAAATACGAGCAAGAAACTGCAAAAGTTGGTGACTAAGTCTGGGAGAGTATGAGAAAGGAGAAAGACAAGAGTGAATGTGAATAAAAGCAAGGGTATAAGGTTTAGCAGGGTTGAAGGGCAGGTTAGTTAGTGTGTGAGTCTGAATGGATAAAAATTGGAAGAAGTGAAGTGTTCTTGAGACTTGGGAGTGGACATGGCAGTGAACAGAACTATAAGAGCGGAAATGAGTCACTGGGCAGGGAAGGGAGTGAAGGTTCTGGGAGCGCTGAAGAAAAAGAAAACGTTATCTCGTAGAGCAAAAATAGGTATGTTTGAAGGAATAGTGTTCCCAACAATATCATAAGGGCTCGGGGCATGGGCTATAGATAAGGCTGTGCGGAGGAGGGTGGATGTGTTAGAAATTAATTATTTGAGGACAATATGTGGTGTGAGGTGGTTTAATCAACAGAGTAATGAAAGGGCAAGAGAGATGTATGGCTATAAAAAGAGCGTAACTGAGAGAGCAGAAGAGGGTGTGCTGAAATGGTTTAGACATATGGAGAGAATGTAAGGAAAGACTGACAAAGAGGATATATGTGTCAGAGGTGGAGGGAACAAGAAGCGGGAGACCAAACTGGAGGTGAAAAGATGGAGTGAAAAAGATTTTGCATGATCGGGGCCTGAACATGCAAGAGGGTAAAAGGCGTGCATGGGATAAAGTGAATTGGAACCGTATGGTATACTGAGGTCGACGTGCTGTCAATGGACTCACCAGAGCATGTGGAGCGTTTGGGGTAAACCATGGAAAGGTCTGTGGGGTCTGGTTGTGGTTAGGGAGCTGTGGTTTTGTTGCATTACACATGACAGTTGGAGAGAATGGATGTGAGAGGATGTGGCCTTTCTTCGTCTGTTCATGGCATTACCTCACACACGTGGGAAACAGTAATCAAGTGTGAAAAAATATATATATCAACTAGATTACGCCCTAAACATACAAATAGAAAAATGAACGACCAGCTATTAATGTATATTGAAAAAGTGGTAATAACAATGATGATAAATATGAAGAGGACTAAGAAGAGTACCCAGGACATGAAACTAGAAGTGCTCAACTTCCTAACCCATCCTATCTTGAAAATAATGTTATCAGCAATGGTCATGGACAGCCCCCGCGGTGAAGTACAGGCGTATGTGTGTGGTCACTACCACCTCTGCAGGAAGATACAAGCATTAGGTGCCCCATGTAAGCTTCGCTCTCCTCTTCCGTTCCTCATCCGGGACCGGATCACATTCGCTTGCAACCTGTAGAAAAAAAAAAAATCTTGTAAGACATCAAACTAATGGGGTAATGTTACAATATAATTCTGTATTTCTGCAACATACCAGATATCTGTAATACTGTATAGGGATAAATATTTACTGGGTCATTATATAAATATAAACTATGGCTTCTTTTTCGTGTCCGGTGATGTTCCTTTATTCTTTTCATATTTTCTTCATAGATCTTGTGATTTACTGGAGCACTCTGGAGAGGAGGTGGTCACTGGTGCTCGCCCTGAGGCCAGTGACCCAGCAAGAGAACCGACTTCAACCACCGCTGGAGACTTTTTACTCCTCCGCCCGCAGACTTGGAACTCTGACAATTACATTTTACTTGTTTCGTAATCCTTCCCATCGGAGACATGTTGTCAAAATTATCATGGCTTCTGCGTGTTCTGTTGAGGAGCTTCGCGGATGGTAACTGTGAGTCAACGGGAGGGTGTAAGTTCCGTAAATCAACGGAATCCCATGTCTGGCTTGGCTCGTCTGTTGAACGCTGTGGTAGCCACCACAGCGCCGCCTCCTGTCGGCGGTCCGAAAGCGTCTGTGAGCCAGATATATTTCTAGCTTGACTTAACATCTTGCCCGTCATGGCAACTATGGGACCCATACCGTTAGCGTTATTGGCCGCATTATTCATCGTCACGACGTTGTTGGTGTTCATGTTATTGTTATTATTATTGTTGTCGTTGTTATTGTTGTTGTTATTGTTATTATTGTTGTTGTTGTTGTTGATGACGGTGACCACATTGACGATCCCCTGAGCGATGAGGATGACGAAGGAAGAGAAGGTCAAAGCGGTTGACTCAGGAGTAGACGAGGGCGGGCAGGCATCCCGCCGACGTCGACTGCGGCTTGCCTTCCAGGGTTTCCCCTTCCCTCGGGAGGCCGCGGTGCCCCAAACCTTCCTCTGCCAAAGACTCTTCCCTGCGGGAGACTCTGCTTTATCCATGTTACCGATACCAGTTGCCAGTTCTCCCCTTTTGCTAGTGAAATCCACCGGGTACTTCATGGTCTGTCGAGGCTTGTGCCAGAATGAGGGTCTTACCGTGAATTCTCCAACTTTCTCGGGAACACTGGCCACACTAGCGGTCTCCGGCAGGAGGTGAGGACGAGGCAGCTCCAGCGATGGCAGGAGTAGTAGGACTCCAGCGCCTGCCATCACCACGCCGTTCTTCTAGAGACGTTCTCCCACCTGAAAAATCCGTACCATGAAAGTAACTACAAAATCACATTTTAATGTTACGAATATCTGGTAAAATATACCTATTGTAATAAAACTAGACTGAAAGGCACGTGGTACTTCTCAAAATAACATGAAAAACATGCATTGGGAACTTGAGATTAAGGAGATTAGTCATTCTTTGGCCAGCCTTATCATGCGAAATATCTGGAAAAAACCAATCGTGGTTCTACGAGAGAGATGGAGTTGCACTCCCAATTTTCAATTGTTACCCAAATTACTTTGCGTATAACCACCTACGACCGAATGAAGCATAGTTTAGTTCTGCAAGAGCACGCGTCGTCTAAATCCCTAAAATCACAAAGGGTTTTAAGTGTCTTCCATACGTGGCGGTAGCCTGTCACATCACGAGCGGCATTACATAATTTCAAACAAAAAACAGATCAGTAATGTTCATGAGAACAGAAACTCACGTATTACAACAAACATTCTGACGAACGTGGTACCCTGTGGAATCCTTACAATCTGTACACTTAATATAGGAGGGATTTCATGCACAGCATCTCCTATGATAACGAAATGTTCAATAAATAAATCTTCGCCCAAATGTGAGGTTTTCATAGTCAGGCAAATTCAAACGCCTAGAATGTCTAGGGATCGAAGCACTACTAGAGATATGGGGATCTGTCCCACACAGTCAGGTTCTTGTATTTCTTTAAATATCTGAACTCGCTGCTTCCTTCCCGAATTAAAAACCGCTCCCTCATAAACCCTAACGCTATCTGTACAGGAACATGAGTAAATACCATCACCCGGGCCGAACATGGGTAAGTACCACCTGTACCGGATGTGAGTCAATACCACCATCTAGATCAGAGTAAATTCATGAGTGAGAATTCATCTTCTCACACTCTTAAATGATCATTTTTTTAAAGCGGCATTAACGATTCCAAAAGAGCAGAACATTGGAAATAAACCTTCTGCACGGGAGTCCGCTTTCGTAATCAACAGAATAAATTTTATTTGGATATTAGCGAAAAACTACCAACTTCTCGATGAATTTGTGGGATGACGGATATTTAAGGTTACTTTATGGGATGACGGACATTTAAGGGCATTATTACCGTACCAGACACCCATCGAATTTTGTTACGGTCGGTTTGGTTTATTAGGTCAGGTTTGGTTGAAACAGTTTTTTTCCCCGATATTTTTTTCTGACCTTCACTTCTATCGCAAATCACAACAAACTGTGATTTCCTTCACCTAAAATGCCAGTGTTCTCACTGGGTAAAGGGGAGATATCCCAAAAGGCAGTGACCTGCGGCAGAAATGAAGGGAAGAATCGTGCAAAACACATCAAAAACCATTAGATAAAAAAAACATGATTACTTCAACGTCGAAGCAGGCGGGTGTCAGAAACGGCAATCTTGTCCACTTAATTAAGTTCATGGAGGCTTTAAGAATTCATGATGGTCTCACTCTATCACCTACAACACCAAATAACTCTATAGTAAACATCCACATTTTCAATAAGAACGAGAAATACTGGAACCGTGATAACGAGCCATTTGTTGTGCGTTCCCTTGCCTAAATACATCACAAATGAATAACATTTGCACTAGATCTTCCTTTCAAGTCGACATTTTTTTTATTATGGATTCGAACGAGTGTTGTTAAAGTTTTATTTCATTCCTCCCAAAATATGTGAACTCTAGAACTGTGCCTGGTTCCTCTATACTAGTAAAGAGATTCACGTTTTACTTAAA
The DNA here is from genome assembly GCA_038088735.1 of Panulirus argus. NCBI lineage: Eukaryota > Metazoa > Arthropoda > Malacostraca > Decapoda > Palinuridae > Panulirus > Panulirus argus. The sequence goes on along the minus strand of JAYMFT010403219.1, from coordinate 7,641 downwards.
TTTAAGTAAAAAAATCAGAACTGGTTACCATGCAAACCCATACTTTACTGAGAAGATATTTTCATGAAGAGCCAAAAAGGAATTTCATTACAATTACATTCCAATTACGTAGATTACAAAGTAACTATTTGCATGCCTTGTTCGAATTCGTTTCAGAAATTGTCAAAAAAAGAAAGCTGTTCGAAAATCACCTAAATTGACATTTGTAAAAAAAAAAAAATAAACAAAAGGTAAACATGCATTTTCATTAGCTTTTCTTTGATAATCAAGTACGTCAATAAACCCTAAAATATAGCAAAAGTGAGAGAAAAGAGCCAAACACACACTAAAGGTAATTGACCTAATTTGAAGGACAGTTACTAACGCCAGCCAACGCCTGAGCATTTAAAGCTTGACCCAGTGTTTGTTTACAGTATGGAATAATACTAGTCAGAGAAAACCTCCCTAATGTGAGGCAAAGTGGGTGAAATTACCGATTACAGGAATGATTACAAGGTATAATCAGTATGTGTTTACGTGTGGCACAAGGCTTACCTGTTCTGAAGTTCGGGACGAGCTCACTGCTTTCCAGTCACATATCTTAGTTCGGAAACAACAGCATTTCAAAAGCTATCTATGATGCCTCAGCCATTTTCAATCATAATTATCTTGAATCTAAGATACGTTCACCGACTAATTATAGTCAACAAGAGAACTAGCAACACTCAACCTCATCCTCACATGTCCAAATTTCAACTGACTGTGTCACCGGCCCGCCACCAGGGGGCTGCCCCGGTACCTGACGTGAAGGTACGTTCGTTGACACTGGAAAAAAATATATAATTTTTTTTAAACGGAACTAAAAATCAGCGTTACCGAAAGAGGGGAAAAAATACATGGGAAATGAGAATAAAAAAATATTGGTTGGAGGAGTAAGATGTGAGTGAAAATGAGAGAAAAGTGTGCATGGAAATGACAGATGAGAGACATGCTCAGACAATAGGGAGGGAAAGAGACAATGACAGATATGTAAATACGAAAAAAGAATACGAAAATTTTCTTTTCTTTTCTACGATTAATTTTTCTTAACCACAGACACAAAACTCTCTAAGTATGTAGCCAACGGCCGGCCGTGAAACCTGCTTCTTCGAGATTCTTTTCGAAGCTGTATCATTTAAACACCAATAAACATGACCAGAATCTTGTTTGTAGTGCACATCATTGCTACAGCTGTGCACTGTGCCGTCACCACTCAGCAGTGAAGTAGGAAAGTGGAACAATATAAAGGAGTAGCCATAGTTAGCCTTCGGTGGTGTCCATTGCATAGACAAAGGGTATTTACTGATTGTTACTGTCAGACGGAATACAATATTTAAGGATGAACGGAGATGTTTAATATTTAGTAAGTGTAACTAAATTATCTTTATTACGTATTATACAAAACTACAACTCCATGCACCTGCTAGAAATCTTAAGTTGTCAACGTTCGAAAAAAATGTTATTTGCATATTTGCCGTCGGTGCTTCTTGGCTTGACTATTCATGTAAATCTTTTTAAGATTGGGCAAGACAAAATCAATCATCATACACTGAATAAGTTACAGTAAGGGTATCAAATGACGAAACCTTATTTTATATAAAATTCTACAAAATACATTTTTATTGATCAGATACATAATACAGATGGTTGCATTACGATATGAAATTAAGTTACAGTCGTTAGTAGAACAAGATGAATTCAGATACCGCCATGATGACTCCACGGGCTAGGTAGGTTAGCTCATCGTCAGCGTCCCCCGCAGCAGGCAGCCTCTGGCCCTCCCGATTCAGCGTCTTCTGCATCGCCTCCTTCGCCCTGGTCACGTCCAGCTCCAGGTGGGGCCGCTGAGGCGGGCGTCCGCAGGGCGACTCCTCCAGACCCCGCCCGCCGATGACGATTGTGGAGGTGGAGATTTCGTTCTCCACTTTATTGTTGTGGCTAATGTCGTGCGAGTTGACATTATTGTTGTTATTATTATCATTATTATTATTGTTATTGTTGTTGTTATTATTGCTGGTGATGCTGAAGGCCCCGTCGGCGAGGAGCTGCACCAGCAGGAGCGCGAAGGTCAGGAAGGGAAGCACATCCAAGCCCGTTTTGTCAGCCGGCTGCTCAGGGCAAGGGTGTGTTGCCATGTCGTTGGTGGCGCGCTCAGGAGGCCCCTGACGGAGACACGGAGCTACGGCAGGCACTGGAAGTCAAAAACTACTACTGACGTTATCAAAGAAAAACCATGGCTCTCTGGGAGCCTCAAAATCCTTGACAGAAGCTCCGGGTCAGCCATCACTATATACAATGAACAATTCTGAGCCAATTTCCTTCCTCAAACTGACAGACGTCATTGAACACATACACACACACCTAGAATGCCTGGGATACATAATATGTAAATAAGGCACTATATATACTTATCCAATAAGCTGTTTACATTCTTCAATCACAACTACATCATAAACCGTACATATATATATATATATATATATATATATGAATCTCCAGTGTTCATACTTTCCCATACCCAACTCCACCTTTCCTTTCTCCCTTCTCAACCAAATAAAAAAAAAAATGATCTTTATTCTGCAATTTACAAATGCAACTGAGAGGATATTACATGTATTTATATCTTTGAAAATTATAATTCACCCGTTACATTAAATATTAATTATTCTGGGGCAAAGAACTAAACTGGAAAATACGAAATATTAACTAATTCATTTAAAAGTATGAGGTGCTTTTTTCAGGGTCTCGGCACGATGGGAAGCGTCTGCTTGGGCAAGCAATGAGGGTAAAGACTGCGGCACGGCGCCGCTTCCAGGTGCAGGAGGGTACCGTTATGGCGGCTGCGGGCCAGTACAGTGGCGCCAGCGTCCGAGGCCAAGTGCACCATCTCGCGGCAGAGCACTGCGGCTCCGCACCCTTCGGGCGATCTGTCCACCTTCTGCATCGCCTCCCTCGCCGCCGTCACTAGGCGCTGCGCTGCGGCGCCCGCAGCTCCTCCGCCGCACTGGCTACGACGGCGCCTGTAATTGCCGCAGCCGTATCAGCAGCGAAGGGCACGTCACAGAAAAGCAATACCGCTCAGAAGATTCGTCATAAGAGAATAATATTGCAAATCTGAATTCCTTAACTAAATACTGTTATGGCAACTGTTTACCTTAAATATTCATTCAGACTCCTATCAAATATTTAGGGTCGGGAATAATCTTTAATTAAAGATATAAAGAATTTATGCTAACCTAGAGACAGTAATTGACCATTAAACTAACCCTGCTAACCTAACGGTGCGCTTGGCAAGCAACTTTGGGCTAGCCAAGCGTAGCCCCCTTAACCTGTGACCTGTATGATCTGCATTCAGGCGAGTCCTGACCTGCGACGACCTGGGATGGGCGGGATGATGACAGTAATGCTGTTGGAGGAGTCCGAGTTGGAGGAGACGGCCTCGGTGTTCAGCTGGACATTGTTCTGCGAGTTGTCGTTGTTGTTGTTATTGTTGTTATTGACGTTGTCAACAGCGTTCACGACCCCGTTGAAGGTCAGGAGGAGAAAGGTGAGGAAGTTGAAGGTGTTGAAGCCGAAGGCGCCCACGCCCCCAGCACAGGAGCGTCCCTGACGAACGCTGCTGGGGAGCTGGTGGTGGAAGTCCGCCCGCGCTGAGTCCTCCACGAGCTTTGGAAACGGTAGGAGAAATTGAGAGACGCCATTATCTAACTGTCTCTCAAATTCCCTCGTCATATCGGGAGACCAGTGGACGGGAGACGAGGATGAGCAAGATGGAGGAAAACTGAGCAAGAGCGGGAGAAAGAACATATTGCAAACGCCTGCGACCCTTACCTGAGGGAGGTGTGGTTGGTGCTGCCATCTTGATGGCCTATTTATATACTATTGGTGTTTACCCAGCTGGCGACCCCGCTACCCGGTCAACAATGACTTGGCAAGGGGTTTATTTCTCTTGGTATACCAGGAGAGGTGGAGTTGGTGGAGCTTTATCATATGTAAGGGTTTAAGGAATGAAATACACTGTAGAATCCGGGCGCAATCTTAAGTGTAGGGGGAGAGTGTGTGTGTGTGTGCGTATGTACGAAGAAAAATGTAAAGATTTCTATACGATTTTTATTACCGTTGCCCTCAAGGGTGCTTATAAATTGAACGCACCTTTACTCCCACCTATAAAGCTCTGAGTTCTTCTATCTGTCTATCCGTATCTATGACGCCTGTTCCTAACTTGAACTCCCTCAAGGAGGGATGGATAGCCACGGCAGTAGAGTCTCCATAAGTAATGAACTCCAGAGTCGCTTTTTTAGCCTTAAGTTCCTATCTACTGCTTCTATCATTTTGCCAAAAGGCAGGGCTAGCGCGTAGTGCTAACCACATGAAAACAAGAGTTACGAAGAATGAGCAGTTGAGTGTTGTCGAGTGTTATGTGTAACAAGGAGATATTGTGTGTTTGTGGACGGAATGCCGGTTGTCTACGTGTGGGGGAGGCAGAAAGGAAAGACAGCCACCTGGGTCAGAGGAATGGAACTTGACAACCACTTAAGTGCTGGCTCACTGCACAGCCGTCACAAACTTTTTTCTGGGAAGCCCCTTAGGCCCTTGAACACCCGGCTGATACTTGTATGACAGAGTCCAAAGGAATATATACTCATACATTTGCATATAATGTAATTCGAACTTTCTGTACGGATATTATAATGCCCATCGTCGCCACTTTTGAGATCCCTCTTATATTTGGCAGATATTGCCTAACGAAATTAATTTTCAACATTGTAATTCAAGAGAGATATCCGCTGACTGGCTGGTCTAATCTGGTATGATGATTTCCGTCAAATCTCTCTTAGACACCAACAGGCGATGGTGGTATAGTGGTGAGCATAGCTGCCTTCCAAGCAGTTGACCCGGGTTCGATTCCCGGCCATCGCAGACACCTTTTACACAGTTTGATATCTTCATCAGGAAAACAACAAGGGATTACTCTTAGGCGTCCCTACAAGCGTGGGAAACGACATAGGAGGAGCTGAGCAATTTAATAGACGTCCTTTTTAATAGAAAATGTTTATCTATAGTTTTCTTTGACTCTGGGTGAAAGTAAGAGGAGTGGCTTTACCAATTTGACGAGAAATTACAGAACTTTGAGTCAGGAGGAACTAGGAGTTCGTTGAGGGCCCTGGAGGAGTTTGACGACATGAGTGAAAGTCTAGCGTAGTGTAGTTGCCTTGTGAGGGCCCCTCCAACGTCCACCCTCACACCAGTGGCGGTTCCCGCGCCCCCCCACTGCTCGTGTCACTCACCTCCTCTCCCTCCCACACACACACAACCTCTCCCTCCCTCTCTCCCGGCCGAACCCAGTGAGCTGCTCAGTCCCGAGTGAGTGCAAGTCAAGCTATAAAGCAACTCGGGTCGTAAGACTCTAACCGGACCCGCCGCGTCGCTTCGGCAACTCGTCCCCCCCCCCCCTCTCCCCCCAACTGCGTCAGGATGGCCCGACCTGCGTCAGGAGTTTTCTTGCTCTTCATACCTGCCGTCGCTTTGGCCGAGCTCCAGCCCAGACGTCGTACGTCAGTTATCCCTCACGTTGGCAGGTCTCTTGTTGTGAGTCCCGAGTTTCGTCTCGATCTCGCTCATATGTTTCGAGGCCAACAGCACGATGTGGACGGGCCAGGACGTTCGCCTGCTGCCGAACGCGGTTCACAGTTCTTCCCCTGGCAGGAGGTGTCCACGCCGCTGAAGGGAGGTTGGCCAAGGGGCGGGAAGTACCCGCACTCATCGTGGGGAAAGAGAGAGTCAGTCATGGACTTTCCACCCCTTGGTTTCCCTTCTGCAGGATCGAGTTACCGTCGGACAGATCTACACCAAGGGAAGGAGTCGAAAATTCCACCCAGGTCGAAGAACAGATTCAAGATCGATCACCACCCAAGCGCCAGGCGTCCATCTTACGCAGGGCATTTCAACGACCTTTGGCCTCCAGCAGTAGCTGCCCTGGCTGGCTCCCATCCCTACAGACGACGAACGGGACGCCCCCCTCCACACAACATGCCACCACCAGGCCTCCAAAACAGACTTTCGAAGATACCAACACCTCGAGATGGGGGAGGGGGTCTTCCCTCGACAGAGGACATCCCACCCGAGGTGCTGCAGCTCCTGCCGGAGACCGTGGCGAGGGTGTACCAGCGATATGCCTCTACCACCACCACCACTACCGCCAGGCCTCCAGTTCTCTGGTTTCCAGACCTCAGCAAAGGTGGGCTAACCGCAATGCATTTTTCGTTCTTCTTGCACACACACACACATACTACACAGGTTTATGACCTCCCCTTCCACGCCCTATACACCTCCTCCTCATGCCCTATACACCTCCTCCCCATGCCTTATGCACCTTCTACCAACGCCCTATACACCCTCTACCCACGCCCTATACACATCCTCCCCACGCCCTATACACCTCTTCTCCACACCCACTCCTCCCCACGCCCTGTAAACACCCCGCTAGTCTCCCCACCCTGTCCACACCACACACATCCATGCATTCGCGTACGACAGGGTTCTGTCCTTCTGTAATCCACTTCCCGCGCCCTAACGCTTCTACTGCGCCTCCTTCAGAGTGCGAGAGGCCCAGCGGAGGCGACAGTAGCAGTGGGGGCGGCGGATTCAGCGCCTTCAGCTTCCTGGCCATGGTGGTGTCTGTGGCCAACCTGGTCTCGATCTTGAACAGCAACGCCAACAACAACCTGAACAACAACAATGACAACAACAACCTGAACAACGATAACATCCAGGTAACGAACGGCGTTACGACCGATGACGTTACGACCCGTTACTTGAGTTACTTATAAGCCAAAACTGAGAAAGTATTAACACTTTTCTTGAGTAGAATGTTTTTTGGGATTTACTTTTACTCGAGTACTTTGAACTTTCACGACTTTTATTACATTTTCCTCCCATTTTCTGTAGGGCCCTCGCAGCGCCCAGGAAGCAGGCCACGTCCACCGGTCATAAACTGTCGTAATGTTTCCCCAAAAAATACATACTGAGAAAGGAGAACGGATTAAGACTCGGTGATTTTTTTTTTTACCAGGTCGGGAACGAGAACAATAACAACAACAACTTGGACCTGCTGACGATGGTGTCCTTCGGAGGCCGGAGGCGGCGCCACCTCCGAGGCTCCAACGCCACCAACCACTCCACCGCCACAGGACACCGCCTCACGCCCGCCCCCGACGAGGTGGCCGCCGGCGTGGGCGTGCTCTTCATGCGGGCGTGGTACCAGGCGACACGCCAGGTACCCAGGACGAGAGCTGCGAGGGATGGGAGACCACAAGACCCCAGCCGCCATGACCAGAACACGGGAAACAAGAAATCCCTTCGGGAAAGCTCGGCCAAATCGCCGGCAGACACGCCCACGGGGTCGCTAGCACCCCGGGAGTGCGTGATGAGGAGCTTATGCGAGGCTAACCACGGCAGCGCCTGGCTGGGTCCTCTGGCCAGGGACATCGCCGAGGTGCTGAGGTGAGTAGCGCCTGCGTCATAGAAGTCTTTGCTTTCTCTTCCTCCCACAGGACCTTCTGTCTGGCCTACTAATATATATATATATATATATATATATATCCTTTCATATCCTTATAATAT
>JAYMFT010403208.1:0-18770 GCA_038088735.1 Panulirus argus | reverse complement strand
CCCCACCATCCTGATCCACCAGGATCACCCCATCTTACTCCACCAGCACCACACCATCCTGCTCCACCAGGATCACCCCACCTTACTCCACCAGCACCTCACCATCCTGATCCACCAGGATCGCAGCACCATCCTGCTTCCCCTGGACCACCTCACCATCCTACTCCAGGATCAACCTACTATCCTACTCCATCAGGACCACCCCACCATCCTGTTCCACTAGGATCATCCCCACCATCCTTTTCCACCAGGAACACCCCCAACTTCCTACTCCACCGGCACCACACCACCCTGCTCCACCAGGATCACCCCGCCATACTGATCCACCAGGATCACCCCTCCATCCTACTCTACCAAGACCACACCATCCTACTCCAGGATCACCCCAACATCCTACTCCACCAGCACCACACCATCCTACTCCAGGATCACCCCAACATCCTACTCCACCAGCACCACACCACCCTACTGCACCAGGATCACCCCACCATCCTGCTCCATCAGAATCACCCCCACCATCCTACTCCTACAGGACCACCCCACCATCTTCCTCCACCAGGATCACCCCCACCATCCTACTCCACCAGGATCACCCACTATCTTGCTCCACCAGGAACACACCACCATCTTGCTCCATCCACCAGGAGCACACCACCATCCTGCTCCACCAGGATCATACCACTATCCTGCTCCACCAGGATCATACCACCATCCTGCTCCATCCAACAGGACCACACCACCATCTTGCTCCACCAGGATCATACCACTATCCTGCTCCATCAGGATCATACCACCATCCTGCTACATCCACCAGGACCACACCGCCATCCTGCTCCACCAGGACCAGCCCACCATCCTGCTCCATCCATCAGGACCACACCACCATCCTGCTCCATCCACCAGGACCACACCACCTTCCTGCTCCATCCACCAGGACCACACCACTATCCTGCTCCACCAGGACCACCCCACCATCCTGCTCCATCCATCAGGACCACACCACCGTCCTGCTCCACCAGGGACACGCCACCATCCTGCTCCATCCACCAAGACCACACCACCATCCTGCTCCATCCACCAGGGCCACACCTTCCTGCTCCACCAAGACCACACCACCATCCTGCTCCATCCACCAGGACCACACCACCATCCTCCTCCGCCAGGACCACACCACTATCCTGCTCCACCAGGATCATACCACCATCCTGCTCCATCCACCAGGACCACACCACCATCCTGCTCCATCCACTAGGACCACACCACCATTCTCCTCCACCAGGACCATATCACCATCCTGCTCCATCCACCAGGACCACACCACCATCCTGCTCCACCAGGACCACCCCCACCATCCTGCTCCACCAGGACCACCCCCACCATCCTGCTCCACCAGGAACACACCACCATCCTGCTCCATCCACCAGGACCACACCACAATCCTGCTCCACACACCAGGACCACACCACAATCCTGCTCCATCCACCAGGACCACACCACCATCCTGCTCCACCAGGACCATACCATCATCCTGCTCCATCCACAAGGAACACACCACCATCCTGCTCCACCAGGACCATACCACAATCATTCTCCATCATCCAGGAACACACCACCATCGTGCTCCATCCACCAGGACCATACCACCATCCTGCTCCATCTACCAGGACTACCCCACCATCCTGCTCCACCAGGACCACCCCACCATCCTGCTCCATCCACCAGGACCACACCACCATCCTGCTCCATCCACCAGAACCACACCACCATCCTGCTGCATCCACATGGACCACACCACCATCCTGCTGCATCCACATGGACCATACTACCATCCTGCTCCATCCACTAGGACCATACCAGTATCATGCTCCATCCACCAGGACCACCCCAAGTTCCTGCTCCACCAGGACCACAACACCATCCTCCTCCACCAGGACCACACCACCATCCTCCTCCACCAGGACCACCCCACCATCTTGCTCCACCAGGAACACCACCATCCTGCTCCATCCACCAGGACCACACCATCATCCTTCTCCACCAGGACCACACCACCATCCTGCTCCACCAGGACCACACCACCATCCTGATCCACCAGGACAACACCACCATCCTGCTCCATCCACCAGGACCACACCACCATCCTGCTCCATCCACCAGGACCACACCACCATCCTGCTCCATCCACCAGGACCACACCGCCATCCTGCTCCACCAGGTCCACACCTCTGCCTCACACATCGTGTCCCTTCCTGACCACATCGTCATCCCTCTCCACCTGGACCGCACGGGCCGTGTTTATCACCCCCGACCACACCCTTTTTGCTCCCTGTGGACCAAACCACTACCCTGCTTCGCCTTCTCCACCACCACCGCCACCACCACGCTCCACCATGGTCCTAGACTTCGTCCCATCGCTATCCACCTGAACCATACCACCCATTCCAGCCAGGCAGGACTATCTCCCCCCCCCCACTCCCTCACTGGTCCACCTGAACCATACCACTCGTGGTATGCCACTGCTGGGGCATAGTGGTGGGTGATGGTCCAGAGATGGGGGAGGGAGGGAGGGGGAAGGGGAGGGCTGTGGAGCAGGCCTAGTGGGGTGGGCCTGGGTGGGTGTCAGCAGCAACCTACCATCCATCCATCCATCCATCCATCCATCCATCCATCCATCCATCCACCCACCCAAACCCCACCCCACCAGTCATAACAAGCGAGATGATAGTAGCTTGTTCTGACCTCCTCTTAGTTAGGGACTCCTGTGTATACTGTGTGTGTGTGTGTGTGTGCTCTCCTAATCATTATTACCATTATTAATAGAGTTACGAGTATCCTTTAAGAGAGTTTATATTTTATATATATATATATATATACATATAACTAGAGTTTAAAGATTTTTTTTTTCCGGTTTTCTAAACTGTCGTCTGCAGGAATTGAACGTTCAAGGCGACTAGTTGTTCCCTTCTGTAGCTCCCTCATGTGTGCTCCTTTTGCCACGCCTGCCCCTCCGTCCACACCTAGTACCTTCTTCCTTCCACACACACACACACACACACACACACACCACCCTACCGCCTCAACCTCACCCCTCATACTCCACAACCTCATCCTTGCTCTCCCACACTGCACAGCCTCACCCCTCACAAGTTCGTCTTCCACGCCACAGCCTCGCCCTCCACATTCCGTGACCTCATCCTCCACACTCCACCAGCTCACCCTCCACCTTCCACGCCCTCGTCATCCATACTCCAACCAGCTCACCCTTCACCCTCCACATTCCATGACCTCATCCTCCGCATTCCATAGCCTCATCCTCCACACTCCACCAGCTCACCCTCCACCCTCCATAACCTCATCCTCCACACTCCACCTGCTCACCCTCCTCACCCCACACCCTGCCACCCCCCAACATTTCACAACCTCTCATTCCACTTCCTCACCCACACCACTCGCTCTCCACAATCCATACTTCCCCCTTCCCCCCCCCACACACACACACACCCACACCCACATTCCACACTCTCACGCGGGGCTGCAGAGCAGTAGGCCCACAGCCAATCCCAGCTGTTCATCCCCCCCCCCACCACGAGGCTGGTTCGATAAATGATTTCCTGGCTTAGGCTGGGATGTGTGTGTGTGTGTATGTGTATGTGTGTATACGTACATATGAATAAAGACATGGTACACATACACACAAGGTTAAGTCACGGGGCAACACAAGTGTAAAACTCTTTCCCGTGACACACATATAGTAGTTACACACACACACACACACACACACACTCACTCACTCACTCACTCATTCATTCACTCACCCACATCTTCACTCTGGCCCACCACGTCTTGACGTTCACTCTGTTTAACATGCAAACCCGCACGTGCCTCGCCCCCACACTCCCACAGTCTCGCCCACACTCCACAGCCTCATCCTCTAACTTCACACACCCACACACACCTGTATCCACACCCACTGTACCTCCCCCCCCCCTAACCACATCCACTCACTAACCTCCCTGGCGCTTGCCAAGACCAGCCACACCCCTCCACTATCCACCCTCATCCACCCACACCCTCCACCCTCACCTCACCCTTGCCTTTCACACCCTAGCCTCACCCTTCACCCTGACCTCCCTCTCCCTTCACTCATCCGCCTCACCTTACTCATCGTGGGTTCCGCCTTACTCACCTCGCTCATCTCACCCACACCCACTGTCCCACTGCCGAGTCCACCCCCACGCCTTGTCCATACTCATCCACCGCAGCCTCACCCATCAGTCATCCACCGTAGCCTCACCCAAGTCTTCCACCTTAATATCACCCATCGGTCATCCACCACAACCTAACCCATCGGTCATCCACCAAGGCTTCCTCATATCAGTCGTCCTCACACACACCACAGCTTCACACCATCCATCCACACTCACTCACTCATTCATTCATCTAAATACCCACTAGGGGGGGTCACCGTTACCCCCCCTCCACACACAAGCCTTCCACCGTAGCATCACCCATCGTCACCCACGGGGCCAGGGCTGGCCAGGCCAGGGTGGGGCCCGTGCCCGCACCCCTCACTTCACAATAATATAACAGGATCTCATATATTCTCCTGCAGTGTCCTCCCCCACCCACCCAATCCCTCCTTCGCCTGAAGCTTGGTAATCCATGGCCAACACGTCCCTCTGCTGTGAGTGTGTGTGTGTGGTGCTGCTGCCAAGAGAGTGTGTGTGTGTGTGTGTGTGTGTGTATTTACGTAGGTGTAGTCAGGGTGGGTGGGTGAGTGTAGGCTATGACGGAGGTGTACCGGTGTGTTGCAGAGTGTTGACCATCGGCGGCTCGGAAGAGGTGGTCCTCAAAGTGCTGGCTGAGGTTCTGGAATGCCTAGACGAGGTAAGTCCTCCTCCTCCTCCACACTCGCTCTTCCTAGTCTGTCTTTGATGCTTCCTGATAATCATCCCCAGTTGGACATAATTTGACGATGATAATCACTCGATAATTGATGAATTATGTGTGTGTGTGTGTGTGGCGACATGATCGCGGTTTGGTAACGCCCGTTTGTGGCTGTCCCTTTTCTCTCTCTCTCTCTCTCCTGCGACGGCGGCGACGACGACGACGTAGGCGCTGCAGAAGGGCAAGGAGTCGGACGCTCGCATCCTGGTGCACCAGAGTCAGGCCGGCTGCGTCATCGGAAAGGGCGGCAGCAAAATCAAGGAGCTGCGCGAGGTGAGTTACTACACCCCTTCCTCCTCCTCCTCTTTCTTGACCTGACCTGACCTGACCTGACCTCAATCCTTCCCCTGAGCCCTTCCTTGACGCCCCACCCCCACCCCATGTCAACTGCCTGGGGCCCTAGCATTTGGGGAGTCCTGTCCAGGACTCGACATGCCATAGGTCCTGTGCAGGACTTTGCCTTACCATATTATGCTGGGGCTCCTGTTCAGGACTTCACCTTACCATGTACTAGATCCTATGCAACCCAGGACTTCCATATCCTATACCGGGTCAGAGTGTAAAGGACCATTTCTGGTATGCATATATTTCTTTCAACTGTTCCCAGTGTGGATTTGATTTTTAATTCGAACTGTATGTTCAAAAGAACTCGAATGGACGACACACTTTACGCTTCAAGGGTAAGTGAGCTGTCCCATCAGTACAAACATCTTCACTACAGACCCTCATATATCACACCACTTCACTGTCCCTACCGTAGTTGGAGACGTCGGTGTCGGAACGGGGAGGAGAGGGGGGCGGGGGGGGGAGGCAGGCCCCTCTCCACAGTAGGTCACACACCCCCCCACTCTCACATTTTCCCTATTCTGCCGTCTAGGGAGGTGGTAGCTATCTTATCACTAATAGAGCCCACACGTTCGCTTTACACCAGCTTATCGCATCTCGCCCAGTCGGGGGAACTGTCATGCTACTAGCGTCCCGTCATATCATGGCAGTGTGTGTACAAGCAGCACTTGAAAGATCCAGAAAACCCGTATATTTAACGCAGTTCGCCTCTACTCGTTTTGGTACGTAGGCCTGATGATTTATATCGAGGTTGTCTGCTCTAGGATTGGGACTAGTGGCCCATGAGTCCAATCTGTGTTGAGACAGAAGGTAGTAGATGGTAAAGCAGAATGCTCACGCGCGCCCACTTCTCTCTCTTTCTCACACACACACACACACACACACCAGGCCACAGGAAAATACCAAGGGAAGAGCACCATGCAGTTTGGAGAGAGTCTGCTGACTGGGGAAATTTTATTGGAAAGTGTGAATAGAAAACGCATCCTTGTTTAGAAAATCGGATAAAAATGATAAGATTTATTTTCATGTATACTCTTTTCACGTTATCCTTCCTGAGCAGGTTTACGTACAGATATCATCACACTGCCGTAATCTTGACATCTTCCCCCTTTCGTGTCGTTATTTCTGGTCGCTCTTCCCCAACACCTAGCATGGAAAAATGCGTCAAGTTACTGTGAAATTATTAGATATTTAAGAACATCCCTTCGGTCTCCTCAGAGTCTCTGCTTCATTGCAGAACACTAGCAGATTCGGGCCCTCCGGGCTCTTGTTTGCACGCCCCAGCTTGGCTCTTGAAGCCGTTGACCTTTGGACTGGCCTTACCCTGAGCAGGCCCGTCGGCAGCAACAGACCCCCGTGTTGCATCGGGAGACTAGGGGAAGGGCATTGTTCAGTGGTGCAACCATCCATCCCCACCATATTTTCCCCCCCTTTTCATAACTTCCACATAGCCGAGACGGCTGTATATGGGGGGGTTAGTCGGCGTGCTTCTGGCATCCTCGACAAAACAGGATTTTTTTTTTCTTTTTTTGGTGATATAAACGATAAGGTTTATTTCTGAGCGATGAAATTAGTTTTGTTGCTCTTCTTTGCATTCGTTCAGTTTGTTAAGAAGTGAACAGTGTACGAGGTCGACGAGCATACTTCCAGACCTCTTTGCTTATCCAGTAAGCATAGGCCCAGACCTCTTTGCTTATCCAGGCATAGGCAAATGATTTGCCCCATTCTCAGGCATGACTAGCGTTTGAAGGACACTTACTTGTTTGTGTTAGTAACGATACCCCTGTTAGTTACCAAACCTTCGTCTGTTGTTAGTAACGACCCCTGTGCTTGTCACTGTTGGTAACGGTTCGCGAGTTTAGCGTTGTTGTCGCCAGCATGTGACGGTAGCGTGTCGTCAGTGGTGCTTGTGTTTGGGCAGTTGATAGATATTTGAAAAACTTCCGTGAGATCTCAGAGTCTCTTGCTCCATTGTAGAACACTAGCAGATTCGGGCCCTCCGGGCTCCTGTATTTTCGCCCCAGCGAGAGACTAACTATGGCTGAGCTAGAGTGTATAGAAAGTGTAGAGTAGCGTAGCCTCTCCCTGGTGTTGGCTGACGTGAGATTGGGAGTTCGACAACACCACCTACATGATATGGAGGAGGCGAGCCACCACCTATGTAATACGAGGGGAAGCGTTCTTTGAATTAACATTGCTCTTCAGGTGGCGAATGTGAGGCACAGCTAATGGTGGAGATGATGTGAGGGGCGGGTGTGGTGAGGGCATACGTAGTGGTGGGAGTGAAGAAGTGGCTAGTGTTGTGTGGTGGTGGTGGTGGTAGTAGGTAGGTGTGGTGAAGGGTTTGATGCATAATTTAAGGGTGAGGGAGGGAGGGGTGGGTGTCGCCCACCCATGGCTCTAGCATCGGTATGGTAGCCAAGCCAGGAATTGGTACTCGGACGGTCTCAGTGGCATGGTAGCTCAAGTATACAGGCAGGTGTGGTAGATTTATTGGTGTATGGTAGTTGTTTGCGTTGGGTTTGTGTGTGTGTGTATGGTTGCGATGTATGTTACTGCAGTATGGTTTTATGGAGGTGGTCTGTGTTGAGGTGTATGGTAGTGGTTCATGGAGATGGGCATACGTAGAGGTATAGGCATAGTGTTCCATGAAGTTGACCATGGTAGGGGTATGGTAGTAGTCCACCGGTGGTGGGGAGTAAGTAGCCATGGGTTATGGGTAGTGTCCCATGAGGAGCCCATGGTATTAGGGAGGGGGGGACGTGTGTGTGTGTGTGTGTGTGTGTGGCAGTGGGAGAGAGAGAGGGGGGGGGAGGCGCTGGGCGTGGCCTTCTGTCTCATTGTGGTAATGATGTAGGTGTATTGATATTACAACGTGGGTGTGGGGTTAGGGGTGGGTGAAGTGGGCCCCCAGCGAGAACAGCTGACCCATGGGGGTCGGTGCAGTGCCCTGCCTCACTCCTCTCCCTGTCCCCCTGCCTCACCTTTCACCTTCCCCTCCCCCCAGTGTCCAGCTGACCACAGGTGTGGGTGCAGTGGTGGTCCTCTGTGGCAAAGACTGACCACAGTGTGGGATTGCTTCGTCCAGCTGACCACAGGCCTGGGGTGGGTGCTGGGGACCAGCTGACCACAGCCCTGGGGTGATTCTTGGGGACCAGCTGATCGCGACCCAGGGGTGGGTGCTGGGGACCAGCTGACCACAGGCCCTGGGTTGGGTCTTCGGGAGCAGCTGACCACAGCCCTGGGGTGGGTGCTGGGGACCAGCTGACCACAGCCTTGGGGTGGGTCTTAGGGACCGGCTGACCGCGACCCAGGAGTGGGTGCTGGGGACCAGCTGACCACAGGCCCTGGGTTGGGTCTTCGGAAGCAGCTGACCACAGCCCTGGGGTGGGTGCTGGGGACCAGCTGACTATAGCCCTGGGGTGGGTGCTGGGGTCCAGCTGACCACAACCCTGGGGTGGGTCTTGGGGACCAGCTGACCATAATTCTGGGGTGGGTTTTGGGGTCCAGCTGACCACAACCCTGGGGTGGGTCTTGGGGACCAGCTGACCATAATTCTGGGGTGGGTGCTGGGGACCAGCTGACCACAACCCTGGGGTGGGTGCTGGGGGACACACAGCAGACCACAACCCCAGGTTCAGTGCTGGGGGTACTGCTGGCCGCCATTGATGGCCGACTCTCATCTATTCATTATTGATTACAGTTTGTGGATTGTGTGATTACCTGGTGGCATGTGGCGCGTGTGTGTGTGTGTGTGTGTGCAGCTTGTGCGTGCGTGCGTGTGTGTGTGTGTGTGTGTGCGCGCGTGCGACACGTGGCGCCAGGTGTGTGGGGGGGAGGAGGAGGTGGTCTGTGGCAGGGGGTGGTACGAGGAAGAGGGGTGGTGGGGGGGAGGTGCCCGGCGCGCGGGTCTGGCGGGAGGGGTGGCGGCGCGCGGCCGGGGGTCGGTTGGCCGGGGGGGGGGGAGGGGAGGGCGGGCGATAGCAGGATTACCCAGGTAACCCGCGGGCCGGGCCTCACTCTCTGGCCGGCCGCCGCCCGCGCCGCACCGCACCGCCCGCTCCCGCCGCCGCCGCCGCCCGCCCACCCACCCACCCACCCACCACCTACCCTACCACCCACCCCTCTCACCCCTCGCCACCCGCAGCAGCAGCAGCACCGACCATGGTGGTTGTGATGGCGAGGCACGAGGCCCGTGGCCACGGGCGGCCTCCTCGGTCTCCACCGCAGCCGCCGCCGCCGCTACTACAAACCTGGATTACCGACAGAGCCAAGGAGCAGCAGCGACGCCTCGGGATTGTCGAAAGGTAAAGTGAAGAGGCGGGAAGCCGCCCGCCCGCCCCCACCCCGAGTTGTGGGGCGGCGGTGGAGGTGGTGGTGGTGGTGGTGGTGGAGGGGCAATAGTGTTATGATAGTGTGGCCAGTGTTAGTGGGAGGCCGCCCCTCGCTCGACCCCGCCACCAGCAACGCCTGCCTCCAAGCCACACCCAACGTGGCAATCGATCTTGTGTCTCCCTCACTCTCTCTCTCTCTCCCTCACACACTCACACACACACACTCTCTCCCTCTAAGCTAGCCCAAACCCCAACACTAGTTAACCCCACGCCCCTCCTCCTCCGCCCCCTCCTCCTCCTCCTCCTACGGACACGCTTGTGGGGGAGGGGGAGAGGAGGAGGAGGAGGGGGGCAGTGTTGGAGAAAGCGTTGCAGAGGTGGTGGTGGTGTACTGGGGAAGTAGCCAGTATTGATCCCCAGCAGCACCAACAGGCTTGTGCTGCTGGGGCGGACGTGTCTTGATCGCTTTCCCCAACATTGGTGACCGACCCTCTCCTCCTCCTCCTCCCCTCCGAGACTTGAGTTCTTGCCCTCTCCCGACGCCCATACTTACCTCCTCACCTCACCCCCCTACCCACTCACACTCACTCACTCACTCACTCTCCTCATCACCTGCTTCCTTCCTGCCCATGAGGTAGCGGCCTCGAAGTACTTGCTCCTGGACGAGCCAGACCCCTGGTAGCAGACCACCAGGTTCCGCCAGCCGCCCGCCCTGGTGACCTGGGGGGCCCAAAAGTGCATCGAGTCACCACCACCAGCAGGAGCAGCCTCCTCCTCCTCCTCCTCCTCCTCTTGCTTCACCCTCCTGCGGTTTCTGCCCTGGGCGCCCTCCTCCTCAGCCTTTAAAATCCACCCACGCCTCTCTCTCTGGTCGCTCCAAACGCCGCCCTTCTCACTTAGTGTGTGTGTGTGTGTGTGTGTCTGAACCACCACCCCACTCCTTCTGGTCCACAGACCACCATCGCCCTCTGTGTCTCAACCAGTCCTCCACATTGTGTGTGTGTGTGTAGCTCCCCGTCAGTAGGATGTGCCCCCTAAATCGTCCTATGCTTTAAAGTCGTGCCAGAGACCGTGGACTGTGTATTATATAGCCAGACGGTTTTGCATCCACCCTGCTACGTAGTCCCGCCCCTGCACCATCCACCTCACTGCCTGGACCCCACGCCATCCACCTCACTGCCAGGAGCCTGCACGATCCACCTCACAACCATGACCCGACCCCTGCGACAACCCCCTCACAACCAAGACCCTCCACCATCCGCCTCACAACCAAGACCCTGCACCATCCACCCCACAACCAAGACCCTGCACCATCCGCCTCACAACCAAGACCCTGCACCACTCGCCTCACTATCACATTCCTGCACCATCCGCCTCACGACCAAGACCCTGCACCATTCGCCTCACTATCACATTCCTGCACCATCCACCTCACAACCAAGACCCTCCATCATCCAGGAACCTGCACCATCCGCCTCACTACCAGGAACCTGCACCATCCACCTCACTACCAGAAACCTGCACCATCCACCTCACTACCAGGAAACTGCACCATCCACCTCACTAACAGATTCCTGCACCATCCACCTCACTACCAGGAACCTGCACCATCCACTTCACTACCAGGAACCTGCACCATCCACCTCACTAACAGATTCCTGCACCATCCACCTAACTGCCAGGAACCAGCGCCTTCCACCTAACTGCCAGGAGACTGCACCATCCACCACACTACTAAGACTCTCTGTTATCCACCTTACCACACTACTAGGACCCTGTATCGTCCACCACACTACCAGGACCCTGCATCGTCCACCACACTACTAGGACCCTGTATCGTCCACCACACTACCAGGACCCTGCATCCACCAAACCACCAGGACCCTGCATCCACCACACTACCAGGACCCTGCATCGTCCACCATATTACCAGGACCCTGCATCGTCCACCACACTACCAAGACCCTCCATTGCCCACCACATTTAAAGGACCCTGCATCGTCCACCACACTACCAATACCCTGCATCGTCCACCACACAACCAAGACCCTGCATCGTCCACCACATTACCAATACCCTGCATCGTCCACCACGCTACCAGGACCCTGCATTGTCCACCACACTACCAGGACCCTGCATCCACCACACTACCAGGACCCTGCGTCGTCCACCACACTACTAGGACCCTGCATTGTCCACCACACTACCAGGACCCTGCATCCACCAAAGCACCAGGACCCTGCATCCACCACACTACCAGGACCCTCTTGTCCACCACACTACCAGGACCCTACACCTTCCACCACACAACCAGGACCCTGCATCGTCCACCACACTACCAGGACCCTGCATCGTCCACCACACTTAAAGTACCCTGCATCGTCCACCACACTACCAATACCCTGCATCGTCCACCACACTACCAGGACCCTGCATCGTCCACCACACTTAAAGTACCCTGCATCGTCCACCAGACTACCAATACCCTGCATCGTCCACCACACTACCACGACCCTGCATCGTCCACCACACTACCAAGACCCTGCATCGTCCACCACACTACCAGGACCCTGCATTGTCCACCACACTACCAGGACCCTGCATCGTCCACTACACTACCAATTCCCTGCATCGTCCACCACACTACCAGGAACCTGCATCGTCTACCACACTTAAAGGACCCTGCATCGTCCACCACACTTAAAGGACCCTGCATCGTCCACCACACTACCAATACCCTACATCGTCCACCACACTACCAGACCCTCTTGTCCGCCACACTACTAGGACCGTGCACCGTCCACCATACTACCAAGACCCTGCATCGTCCACCACACTACCAGGACCCTCTGTACACCACACTACCAAGACCCTGCACCGTCTACCACACTACCAAGACCCTGATTCGTCCTCCACACTACCAGGACCCTACACCGTCCACCACACTACCAGAACCCTGCATTGTCCACCACACTACCAAGATCCTCCATTGTCCACCACACTACCAAGATCCTGCATCGTCCACCACACTACCAGGACCCTCTGTTCACCACACTACCAAGACCCTGCACCTTCTACCACACTACCAAGACCCTGATTCGTCCTCCACACTACCAGGACCCTGCATCGTCCACCACACTACCAGGCCCCTGCATTGTCTACCACACTACCAGGACCCTGCATCGTCCTCCACACTACCAGGACCCTGCATTGTCTACCACACTACCAGGACCTTGCATCGTCCACCACACTACTAGGATCCTGCATCGTCCTCCACACTACCAGGATCCTACATTGTCCACCACACTACTAGGACCCTGCACCGTCTACCATACTACCAGGACCCTGCATTGTCTACCACACTACCAGGACCCTGCATCGTCCTCCACACTACCAGAACCCTGCATTGTCTACCACACTACCAGGACCTTGCATCGTCCACCACACTACTAGGACCCTACATCGTCCTCCACACTACCAGGACCCTACATTGTCTACCACACTACCAGGACCCTGCATCGTCCTCCACACTACCAGAACCCTGCATTGTCCACCACACTACCAAGAATCTCTGTCGTCCACCACACTACCTAGACCCTGCACCGTCCACCACACTACCAAGACCTTCTATTGTCCACCACACTACCAGGAACCTGCACGTCCACCACACTACCAGAACCCTACATTGTCCACCACACTACCAGGGTCCTGCATCGTCCACCACACAACCAGGACCCTGCATCGTCCTCCACACTACGAAGACCCTCTGTTGTCCACCACACTACCAAGACCCTGCACCGTCCTCCACACTACTAGGACCCTACATTGTCCACCACACTACCAGGACCCTCTGTTTTCCACCACTCTACTAGGACCCTGCATCGTCCTCCACACTATCAAGAATCTCTGTTGTCCACCACACTACCAAGACCCTGCACCGTCCACCACAGTACTAGGACCTTCTGTTGTTCACCACACTACCAGGAACCTGCACCGTCCACCACACAACCAGGACCTTCTGTTGTCCACCACACTACCAGGACCCTGCACCGTCTGCTACACTACCAAGACTCTGCACCGTCCACCACACTACCAAGACTGGTTCGTCCTCCACACTACCAGGACCCTACACCGTCCACCACACTACCAGGACCCTGCATTGTCCACCACACTACCAAGATCCTCCATTGTCCACCACACTGCCAAGACCCTGCATCATCCACCACACTACCAGGACCCTACATTGTCAACCACACTACCAGGACCCTGCATTGCCCACCACACTACCAGGAATCTCTGTTGTCCACCACACTACCAAGACCCTGCACCGTCCACCGCACTATAAAGGACCATTCACCGTCCACCACACTACTAGGACCCTGCATCGTCCACCACACTACCAGGACCCTGTGTTCTCCACCACACTACCAAGGCCCTGCACCGTCCACCACACTACCAAGACCCTGGTTCG
Source organism: Panulirus argus (assembly GCA_038088735.1). NCBI lineage: Eukaryota > Metazoa > Arthropoda > Malacostraca > Decapoda > Palinuridae > Panulirus > Panulirus argus. The sequence goes on along the minus strand of JAYMFT010403208.1, from coordinate 4,673 downwards.
TCCTCCACACTACCAGGACCCTACCCCTTCCACCACACTACCAAGATCCTCCATTGTCCACGACACTGTCAAGACCCTCTGTTGTCCACCACACTACCAGGACCCTACATTGTCTACCACACTACTAGGACCCTGCATCGTCCTCCACACTACCAGGACCCTGCATTGTCCACCACACTACCAGGACCCTACACCATCCACCTCGCTACCAGGACCCTACACCATCCACCTCGCTACCAGTACCCTGCACCATCCACCTCACGACCAGGACCTACACCATCCACCTCACTACCAGGACCCAATACCATAATCCTCTACCAGGACCCTACACCAGACACCTCGCTACCAGGATCCTACACCATCCACCTCGCTACCAGGACCCCACACCATGCACCTTATTACCAGGACCCTGTACCATCCACCTCACTACCAGAAATCTGTACTATACACCTCACTACCAGGACCCCCTCACCATCCACCTCACTACCAGGACTCTATACCATCCACCTCACTACCAGGACCCCCACCATCCACCTCTACCAGGACCCCACACCATCCACGTCACTACTAGGACCCCGCACCATCCACCTCACTACCAGGACCCTGCACCATCCACCTCACTACCAGGAATCTGTACCATTCACCTCACTACCAGGACCCTACACCATCCACCTCACTACCAGGACCCTACACCATCTACCTCTTTACCAGGACCCCACACTTTCCACCTCTACCAGAACCCTGCACCATACACCTCACTACCATGACCCTGCACCATACATCTCACTACCATAACCCCACACTATCCGCCTCACTACCAGGACCCTACACTATACATCTCACTATCAGGACCCTACACCATCCACCTCACTACCAGGATCCTGCATCATACACCTCACTACTAGGATCTTGCACCATACACCACTATCAGGACCCTACACCATCCACCTCACTACCAGGATCCTACACCATCCACCTCACTACCAGGATCCTACACCATCCACCTCACTACTAGGACCCCACACTATCCACCTCACTACCAGGACCCTGCATCATACACCTCACTACCATGATTCTACACCATCCACCTCACTACCAGGACCCTACACCATCCACTTCACTACCATACCCCAGAACATCCACCTCACTACCAGGACCCTACACCATCTACCTCACTACCATGACCCTACACCATCTACCTCATTACCAGGACCCTACACCATCTACCTCATGACCAGGACCCTACACCATCCACCACTACCAGGACCCTACACCATCCACCTCACTACCATACCCCACACCATCCACCTCACTACCAGGACCCCACACCATTATCTCACTACCAGGACCCTACACCATCTACCCCACTACCATGACCCTACACCATCTACCTCATTACCAGGACCCTAAACCATCTACCTCATTACCAGGACCCTACACCATCCACCACTACCAGAACCCTACACCATCCACCTCACTACCATACCCCACACCATCCACCTCACTACCATGACCCCACACCATCCACCTCACTACCAGGACCCCACACCATCCACCTCACTACCAGGACCCTACCCCATCTACCTCGCTACCAGGACCCCACACCATCCACCTCACTACCAGGACCCTACCCCATCTACCTCGCTACCAGGACCTTACACCAATCCACCTCACTACCAGGACCTTACACCAGTCCACCTCTTTACCAGGACCCCACACCATCCACCTCACCTTGCCGTACGTACAGATCACATGCCCGCTAGATAACACGGAAGTACCCTGGGCTCCGCACGTAATCGTTCGCCTTTGACCGGGTGTAAATATTTCATTCCCACTCGGGTTCGTGTGATGGACCACCCCACAGTGGAGGCGATGCCTCATTCGAGGCTAAAGAGAAGGAAGAGGAGGAGGAGGAGGAGGATGCTCGATTTAGTACGTAGGAGGGGAGGAAGGGGCTCCCGATGATGCCGTTTTGACGTCGTCTTGGGAGTGAGGGAGAGGAGGAGGAGGAGGACCTTGTGGCTTGCGGGAGGTGGGTGCATCATTCTCCCCCCCCCCCCACTTCTTCCTCCTCCTCCCCCCCCTCGCCTTCCTCCGTTGCTCCCCCACCCCCCTTCTCTCCCCGTTCACCCCTCCTCCTCCTCCTCCTCCTCACTTGATTTTTTAGAGATTATGTGTGGTGGTGGTGTTGCTCTCTCTCTCTCTCTCTCTCTCTCTCTCTCTCTCTCTCTCTTGATTAAAAACACAAGAGATAGTGGGAGGCGTAAATGGTTATGGGCTCATCAGGCAGGGAAGTCGCTACGGGTGTCTGCACCTCCAGCACACACACACACACACACACACACACCTCCTGACCCCCCGCATCCTGTACTAGGGACTCCTCACCCACACCCACATAGTAGAGTGTACGCTCTGTGGGCCTTTACATAGCTGGTGTGGCCATGATTCACGTGTAGCTAGGGGCGGGGGGGGGGTGGCCATAAGCACGTGTAGTAGGTGTGGCCATGAGGATGGGTAGCAGATGTGGCCATGAGGATGTGTAGCAGGTATGGCCATGATCAGGTATAGCAGGTGTGGCCATGATCAGGTATAGGTGTGGCCATGAACAACTGTAGCAGGTGTGGCCGTGATCAGGTACAGTACGTGTGTCCTTGATCAGGTGTAGCAGGTGTGTATGGCTATGTTCACGCTCTGCAGGTGTTGGTGGAGGGAGGTGTGTGTGTGTTTTGGTGATGGTGGAGAAAGGTATGGTTGGCGAGGGAGTACCGCCGTGTTGTGGCCGGGAGTGGTGGTGGTGGTGGTGGAGGAGGGGATGGATGAGGGGGGGAGGGGAGGGCGTGCAGGACATTGCGGAGGGGGGGGGGAGGGGAGTCGGAGGGGATGCGGTAGGGGGCCCTGGCGGTCACCTCCTCATTCACTGAGTGGGTCACCAGGTGAACAGCGTCATCACTGTGACGCTGTCGGCGTTGTTGTTGTGGTGGCGCAGTGCTGGTTATGGTGTTCTGTTGGGGATGAGGTTCCGGTGTTTGGTGGGTGGGGTTGGGGGGCTGACCAGGTCCGGGCAAGGGAGCCAGGCAGTAGTGTAGGGCAGGGCAGGAGGGCCAGGCACCAGTGTAGAGCAGGGAAAGAAGGCCAGGCACCAGTGTAGAACAGGGAGAGAAGGCCAGGCAGCAGTGTAGGGCAGGGCAGGAGGACCAGGAAGCAGTGTAGGGCAGGACAGGAGAGCCAGGCAGCAGTGTACAGCAAGGCAGGAGGGCCAGGCAGCAGTGTACAGCAGGGCAGGAGGGCCAAGCAGCAGTGTAGGGCAGGACAGGAGGGCCAGGCAGCAGTATAGGGCAGGGCAGGAGGGCCAGGCAGCAGTGTAAGGCAGGCAGGAAGGCCAGGCAGCAGTGTTGGGCAGAGTAGGAGGGCCAGGCAGCAGTGCAGGGCAGGGCAGGAGGACCAGGCACCATTGTAGAGCTGGGCAAGAGGGCCAGGCAGCAGTGTATGACAGGGCAGGGCAGGAGGGCCAGGCAGCAGTGTAAGGCAGGGCGGGAGGGCCAGCCAGCAGTGTAAGGCATGGAAGGAAGGACAGACAGCAGTTTAGGGGATGGCAGGAGGGTCAGACAGCAGTGTAGGAAAGGGCAGGAGGGTCAGGCAGCAGTGTAGGGCAGGTCACGAGGGCCAGGCAGCAGTGTAGGGCAGGGCAGAGCAGGAGGGCCAGACAGCAGTGTAGGGCAGGGCAGAGCAGGAGGGCCAGGCAGCAGTGTAGGGCAGGGTAGAGCAGGAGGGCCAGGCAGCAGTGTAGGGCAGGGAAGAGCAGGAGGGCCAGGCAGCAGTGTAGGGCAGGGCAGAGTAGGAGGGCCAGGCAGCAGTGTAGGGCAGGGCAGAGCAGGAGGGCCAGGCAACAGTGTAGGACAGGGCAGGGCAGGAGGGCCAGACATCTCTGTAGGGCAGGGCAGGAGGGCCAAGCAGCAGTGTAGGGCAGGGCAGGAGGGCCAGGCAGAAGTTTAGGGCAGGGCAGGAGAGCCAGGCAGCAGTGTAGGGCAGGGCAGTGTAGGAGGACCAGGCAACAGTGTAGGGCAGGGCAGGAAGGGCCAGGAAGCAGTGTAGAGGAGGGCAGGAAGGCCAGGTAGCAGTCTACGGCAGAGTAGGAGGTCCAGGCAGCAGTGCAGGACAGGGCAGGAGGGTGAGGCAGCAGTGTATGGCAGGGCAGGAGGGCCAGGCAGCAGTGTAGAGCTTGGCAAGAGGGCCAGGCAGCAGTGTAGGGCAGGGGAGGAGGGCCAGGAAGCAGTGTAGGGCATTGTAGGGCAGGGTAGGAGGGCCAAGCAGCAGTGTAGGGCAGGGCAGAAGGGCCAGGCAACAGTTTAGGGCAGGGCAGGAGGGCCAGGCAGCAGTGCAGGGCAGGGCAGGGCAGGAGGGCCAAGCAGCAGTGTAGGGCAGGGCAGGGTAGGGCAAGAGGGCCAGGCAGCAGTGTAGGGCAGGGCAGGGTAGGATGGCCAGGCAGCAGTGTAGGGCAGGTCAGGGTAGGAGGGCCAGGCAGCAGTGTAGGGCAGGGCAGGGTAGGAGGGCCAGGCAGCAGTGTAGGGTAGGGCAGGAGGGCCAGTCAGCAGTGTAGAGCAGGGCAGGAAGGCCAGGCAGCAGTGTAGGGCAGAGTAGGAGGGCCAGGCAGCAGTGCAGGGCAGGGCAGGAGG
>JAYMFT010403197.1:0-18770 GCA_038088735.1 Panulirus argus | reverse complement strand
TTTATTTATATATATATATATATATATATATATATATATATATATATATATATATATATATATATATATAGTATTAATGAGATGGACTCGATTAGGGACTAAGTTTCCCGTGCCGTCTCAGCTAAGACAAAAACCAGCTACTACAAGCCTTGTACTCACCTGGATCCAACTAAACCAATTAGGCCATTTTGCTTACTGGTGAGACACTAAGGTCATTTTATAACCACTGCAGAATCTCCCAAGTCAAAATCAAACACCTGACGTAAAATTCTTCTAGCTTTTTAAGGCTGAAAAATAGCGAAGACCTTTCATATGTACCTTATTTAATCGAGGTGGATATCAGCATCGGCCATTGAAATGTATTTGTGGTATCTGCTCTAAACAGCCGTCTTAGCTTTACAAAGTAATTCATCATGAAAGACTTCCAGCTGCAGATTTTTGAGTGATTGGGAATTACTTAAGAGGCGAATCTGTCTCATATCATCATATGTACTTATAAAGTACAAATATGACTTGCTATACATAAGATACTGCAGTGCCGTGTTGTACTTATAATCTATCACTGATACGTAGCCAGAAGGGTCAGATGTATCTCAATAGTCAACCGGGTGTATAGCGGAGCGGACCTCAGTGTTTGGTATCTATATCGTCGAGAATCTGGCTGGCGCCATTCCTCTACCTGACAATATAACCTGATTATGCTTAAGCATATCATTAGGAATGGTTCAATCCGACACTATATCCACAAGCGAGAGGCACTTTGCTACACAGTACTCCTATTTCAGGATCTGATGCATGGGTGATGTATGGTGGCAACAGTGATATCTCCCCTCGTCATTGTGATATCTGAACCAGGGATCATCCGTAGCTTGTGGGGATTATTTTGTTTTACGGTGGTTGTTGCACCGCCATTGATTCTATCAGACCGTGATTATTCGTCTAGATGACATCTGGAATGATTTATTGGTGTGATTGTAAGCCAGATGCACAAAATCTGACTTGTAACTTCCCTTTCCTTGCTTTGATCCAGTTCACATGTAATATGTTGGAAAACGATTGCGTCCTAAACTCGGTCAAGTGAGGAAGTGTCTGCGGTAGATCTTCAATAAGGCGTGAGTGATCGACTTTTGAGATCGGGGTGTCCTCTGGCTTAGGCAATGTCTGCCTTTCTTCGAAGCAGCAGCTTAGTAAGGTTGAAGGAGAACTTGTTAAGCTTAGGAGAAAGGAGAGTGAAGCAAAGAATTTGGCAGTTGGACAGGCGAGTGGGCCTGGGAGATCAGAAGGCCGTAGTAAACAAGAGAAGTCGGATAGTAATCAGGGCAACAACAGAAGGCACAGAAACCTTTTCGACACTGCATGATGAACCATAGATCATCGGTAAGTCCACTCCTGAAGGAATGGACACAAGCTGAATAAAATTAAGTCGTTCGTAACAGTAAGGTTAGGGACACTGGGTAAAAAAAAAAGAGAAAAAAAACTATCGGTTCATAATGGGTCCTATGCCTTCCGTAACGGTTGGAGCTGCTGCTGATGTTATGGGAGGGTTGGCATGCCTGCCTCTGGTTGGTCCGTCAGGTTTGAACCACACAGCCAACGTTGCCAAACTTGAGATAAAGTTCACAGTTTCATTACTCGACTCGTGGAACTCGTCACACTGAGGCATTTCAGCTAACATTGTCGCAACCGATGCCGTGGTTATTCATGCCAGTCATGATGCTACCCTCTCAGGCAACAAGCGGGACTATTATAGCCCTCAATAATGAGGTCTACAGCGCTAATTAGTAGTATTGCCCGGCAGCTTGGTGTTGACCGACACACAGTTAACACGGTGGATTCGGCGACCTGCCGAAACAGGCGTTACAGACGACATTTTCAGTGCATATATAACATCATATATCATTCATATAAATATATAATATTCCCTAAATTATTTGACAGGATATGTCGTTAATGTTAATGTCCGATACGGCCCCAACCATCAAATCATGACTACCAACGTGTAGTAGTAGGTCAGACACAAATTTCTCAGTATCCGTTGGACCGCGTGTCATAATGTTTTATATATTGTGTACCAATACTCTTTTTTATATTTTTTTCTTATCGAGAAAACATGGATCGAGTTATTGTAAAAGAGATAAGGAGGATAGAACTATGGTTTCTTTAAGGTCGGATGGGCCATGTCACAAAATGGATGAGATTTGGCCTGGAAATGGAAAAAAAAAACTTTTTATTGTCTGCTTCGGTGTAGAAGATAATGACACAGGGAACACTAAGAGTGAGGGGCTGATAGGTGGGTATAAGATAGCTGTATAGAGGATTAGGAAGAGGGGTGTGATCAGGGTTGTATAATGTATTCTGCCCTGTAAAGGAGCTGAGAATGAGTGGCCATCCAGAGCGGTGGCGAATATTTTACATGGTTTTTGGTACAAGAAATGTAACTTACGTTGCCCACTAGAACGTCGCGCCTTCGACTCGTTAAACCCTCTGGTTATCAGGTATGTTGTGCGAGATATATCTTCTAACATCAGCCTAACCTTTGTCTATATATTAGTAAACACAACTAAACGTTCCTCAGTTGTGCCTTAGGAGAAAAGAAGCAATTGAAAAATGAACGCCACAATGCCCAACTTTTCAGAGATTAGTTGATGAACTAGTTCGAAACTTTTAATTTGCAGATTTCTCTTGTATAACCGTTGGACGGATGCAGTTCAGATTATATTATGAAGAGAACTTCATCCGCATCAGCGTTTTGATAAGACTTTGAAATGAAATCGATTTTCAGATTTGAAAAAGAGGTTATGGAACAAAATGTGTAACATTGGTTAGATACGGCAAAAAACGAGACAAAGGCCAGCTCGAGGTTAGGAGGGAACAGTCGTGTGAATGTTGAATCCTGGTAATCATGTGATCAATGTTAAATGGTTAAATTGAAGTGTCACAACACAACATCCACCAGAGTCTTAGGAGGTCCAATCATGTCATCCAAACTCCAAGGGAAGTAAAACTTTACCTGAAAAAACTAATTAGTCTAGAATCAAACTCCATGATTCAGGGAGTATATTGAAAGCATTTTTAATTCGTATCACTCATATATTTTTCCAGTCATGCAAATATAGACATTCTTAAAATGAATTCCTTACGATTCCAGTTCATTTATTACGACTGATTATAATGCATCAAATATAAACAATTATAGAATCATTTAACTTGCACGTTCAAAAGTTTATTTATATATTTTTCAACAGAGTGTAAGCTTTTGGGGAACAGGGTCTGTGGGTGTCATACCCCTACGGGAAAATATGATATGGCGTATAGTTTGCATCCATGCTCATTAGAGGTTTAGGAGAGGTGTGGGCAAACGTCAAACACATAACAATGAAGTTAATTCTTGGTAAATAAAAGACATCAGTATAGAATGTATTAAAACTGTGACTCAGTTAGATATGATTGTTATATGAATTAATCTTATGGCTTTTATATTCATAGTTATTTGGATATTACAGTATACTGTAAAAAGGAGATGAAATTTGTTTCCAAAATTTACAGTACACTTCTAAAGAATTTGTCTCATTAATAGCAGTAGTAAGGCTTCTCATGGGCAAACGAATATTCAAACGATAATTTTTGTTCCAAAAACCGAGCGTAACTCTGGCAAAATGTAGCGGTAATGTAGCGCTGTTTATTGGGAATCGGTTAAGTCTGTTAAAAAAACATAAATCTTCTCTCTCATGAAATGTTATTAATCTTAACTATTATTCTTCACCTTAAAGATCACACAGAAGAGTCTAGTTCGACTAATCATATTAGTTCACGGAATTAATGTATGACTGGCCAAGAGATTAAAGTTGTTCGACAGAGTGCTGGGTGTTGATAAGGTCTTCCGAAGCTTTTGAGAAATCTTTTACTGCGGTCCGAAAAATGTTACTCCAGCAAGTCTTGCAAACGAACCGAGGAATGAGACAGTGACGTTCATTGTTTTGTTGTTAGTTTTTAGTTGGGTATTTCTTGTCTCCCAGCTCACTGCTTCGAGAAGTGACGAAGCCGTCGCGTTATCGAGTCCACAATGCCCTTCGAAGTTCAAATGTCCAGTCATTTATGAGAAGCCAGCTGGGAGGGTGTGACCGTGTGAGGCTTGCCAACCAGGTTCAAACTGCAGCCACAAGTAGATAGTAGGAAGACGAATCAACAGAATATTGCTCTGCTCGCACTAGTAAACCAGGTATTCATCTTTGTCTTGTAAAAATCATTTGTATGTGGAAGGAAAAATTTGGTTAGATACTGGACACTTTACATGCACAACAGCCAATAAGAGGAAAAACTGCTTGGGCACTTGCGCAACACTAATAACAGTGAACGCTGGGTTGATGAGGAAAATGCAAAGCAAAAATTGATAATAACACAGAGCAATTCAAGTACACGAGTATTAAATTTAACAAGATTATCTTAATGCACACAAGGGATGCGAGCGAATGAGGCATTTTCTTCGTCTGTTCCCGGTGCCACCTCGCTAAAGCGGGAAACTGCGAACGAGTATGAAAGAAAAAATGAGGAATCAATACTAGTTACATAGACCCTGTGGTCACCACCAAACAACTAAAAATGAAATAGCCATTAAACAGTCAACTGTGAGAGGATTCGTTGATTGCTAGAACATAAACTGTTGGTGACTGCCAGCTGCCGTTTTGTTACAATTTTGTGCAGCTGTATTTGTGTAAGAATAGACAGAAGATTTTCTGTAAGGGTGTGGGTGAAGGTCACATAGTTTGCATGAGTTTACATGAGAAAAACAGACAACAGGAGGCTTGACTGGCCCACGACTGGGTTGTCTGTAAAAAAAAAAAAGGTTAATTTGACAAGAAAATGCAATTCTGCCCAGAAATTTTTTTAAGTTATAACCGACTCTCCGCTGCTGCACATTAGCCTTCTACTGTCCCCGTTACCGCTGTCGTTTATGCAGTTTATTTCTGGTGTTTTTCTCAGAGTACACCTGAATTTATATCTTTATAAGGTATTTGTTTAAACTACTTTGGGAGGTATTTATAATCTTAGCATTCACTACGTGTGAATGTAACTTATTCCAGTGTACAACGAAGCTTTAGGAAAAGAAACTTTCTCCCACCTCCGTACTACATCTTTTAGCTTTGAGTTTATTCCATTTGTCCTGGTAACCGTATTTTCTTGTATTTCGAAAAGATGTTCGTAATCCACGTTATCGAGCTTGTTCAGAATTTTGAACATTGGATTAAGTCGCCGTGAAGTCTACGATTTTTAAAGGAGAAGAGATCCAAACGTTTTAGCCTCTCTTCGTATGCCATATTTCTAAGGGATGGTATCAATTTTGTCGCGCATCTTTGTACTTGCTCTACTTTTTCCTCGTCTCCATTATAGTTTGGGGACCAAAACTGGACTGCTTATCAAGGTATGGTCTTACTAGAGAATTATTGTGTGAATTGTTTCTGGTGTCTTGTAATCTATGTTCCTAGCTATGAAACCTAACATTTGGTTACCTTTTACACTTGTTGCTTGACACTCTTTAGCGTACCTCCGATTGTTGCTAATGACAACTCTAATGTCCTTTTCTTCGTTCACTTTAGTTAAAGAGTTTCCGAATAGTTTGTAGTCGTAACGTATATTTTCTCTCCAAAGTGCATAATTTTACACTTGTCTTCTTTAAACTTCATTTGCTATCTGTCTGACTGATCTAATAGTAAGTTAAGATCTCTTTGAATCATTTCGCAGTCCCGCCTGTTTGCAGCCCCACCTCTTAGTTTAGTATCGTCAGCAGATTTAGAGATCTTAGATATGAGACCGAGTTTTAGGTCATTAATGTATTATATGAAAAGAGTGGGGCCTAGGACTGACCCCTGTGGCACGCTACTCCTACATCTAGCCAATCTGAGGTTTCGCAGTTTAATGCTACACGCTGCTTTCTTCCGGTAAGTCAGTCTCTAATCCATGCACAGAGTTCTTCATCAATTCCGTGTGCTTTGAGTTTACGTAAAGTCTCTTGTGAAGTCCTTTATCGAAAGCCTTTTGGAAATCTAAATATACTACATCAGACGGTACTTTTTCGTCCCATTCCTGATAAATAACAGTAAAATTTCCAGTGAATTTGTCAGGCAGGATCTTTTATTGCGAAAACCGTATTGGTTGTCCGATATGACTTTACGATCCTCTAGAAAAGTGACAGTTTTATCTCGTATTATTTTTCCATCTTTTTAGCCAGCACTAACATAAGGCATAGGATGGGTGGGACAAATCGTATCTTAGATGTAGTACGACGATAAAAGTCTAAATTTGATTCCGCATCAGTAGTAGCCTTGGATATTGGGTGACTTTATTCTGCAGTACTGATTTAAAAAGAACACAATAGTTTCGAAGCATGATTTTGATTTTCACATTTAATTGAACGATACAAAGTAAGGCGACAGTATGTAAAAAAAAATGTAGGGTTGCTCACCGTAGAATAGGTAATACATTCGTAATATAACAGAACTTAGAATTCTCATCTAAACAGACTAATATTCAAATTCAAATTAATTTTTGATATTGTAACCAAAATATAGCAAACCAAGTGATGTGACTAGTATATTTCGACAAAATCAAGGGTATGACTTACACCAAATGATTTGGCACCGCGCAAATGGAGCCGGATGTTAATAAGCAGACGACAGATGTAACAAGCAGACGACAAACTGAGTAGCCATGCCATCTTCAGCGGCAAAAGAATTTATATTTTTTCTTCCGTTTCGGCTACTAATTGAGGGTTTTATAAGTTATGCTGTTATTTTTACGGGTATATTAGATGTCTTTTATAATACCCCATATTTTTCCGAATGTGTGTATAACCCTCACTGATATTGCCTTATTTTTTATCGCCCGGTAAATTATAGTGCTCCACATAATGTTTCGCAACGGTTACTGTATTCTCTAAACACCACCAGCGCTGCACAACAAAATCATACGATATCCAAAGATAACTGCGACTTTTACCAATAGGTCGACACTGGAAGGTGGCAAGTAGGCGTAAGAGCCAAAGCTTATCGTCTCGTTGGAATAAATGAGGTTTTTCTGTTGGTGGTGAGATAGAGAGAAATAATGAAGCGCACGTGACGTTGTGTGCTGTTAAAAGGACTGGTGACTGGTAATGTCTGCTTTGAAAAAGAGGAACGTATATAAGTATACGTGGGTGAATAGGAAGTGAATGTGCTGATGGGATGTCTGATCATTACTTGGTAAAGGTGTTGGTGAAGAATTGTAAAAGATTTTCGGAATGGAGGATATTGTATGAGTGAAAAGAGAGTGGTGAAAGCGAATGAGCTTTGAAAAGAGGCTTGTGTGAAAAAACACTATGAGAGATTGAGAGCAGAATCCCAATAAGGTGAGAGTAAAATGAAGTCAGGAGAGTAAGAGAGAAATTAGAGGTCTTTAGGGAAGCAGTGCTGGCATGTGCATGAGAATTGTGTGGCATATCTAGGTCAGAGGTAGGCAGGTAAGAAGAGGTGGTAGGAGGTAGGAATACGAAGTAAATTTGCGAGTGAAAGAGAAAAGAAAGGTGTATTGGGTGGTACTTACGTGGAAGGAATGCGAGTTACTCGGAAATGTACAAGAGAAAGTGGCAGGTTCAAGAACAAGGAGGAGGGGTTGAAAAAGAGGGGAGTTGCGAGTTGGGGTGAGCAATGCCAGCAAACTTAAGGTAAGAAAAAAAGAATGAATTTTGGAACGAAGTTGATAGTGTGAGAAAAAGAAGAGACAAATGGGAACACTGGTGAAGGTAGCAAATGGAGAGTGGTAACAGCCGGTGATGAGATGAATGGAAGATGAGATGATATCTGCAAAAAACTGTTGAATGTGTCAGATAATATGATGACAGGTGTAGAGTGTTTGGGTCGAGGAGGTATGGGAAGTGAGAGGGAAGAGGTGGTGAAAGCCTTGCAGAATATAATGTGGTAAGACAGCTGGAATGGATGGTACTGTAGTTGAATTTCTTAAGGGGATGGCTGTGTTGATAATTAGGTAATTAGGATTTTCAGTGTATGTATGGATGCCTGAGATTGACATAATGCATATACAGTGCTATTGTCTAAAAGACAAAGGGTGCAGATGTGAGTGTTGGTGTTGGGTGTGCCTGAAAGTTGTATGGAAGAGTGCTGATTGAGAGTGTAGTGGCATGCACAGAGCATCAGACTGGGGAGGAACAAAGTGGTTTCAGGAGTGGTAAGGGATGTATGGATCAGATGTTTGCTTCGAAGAACGTGTGTGAGAAATATTTGGAGAAACAGAAGGATTTATATGTGGCATTTATGGATCTCGAGAAAACATATGACGAGTGTAATAGAGGTGCTTTGTGGAAGGTGTTCCTGATATATGGTGTGAGAGGAAAGCCATAGTATTAGGAGCAACGAGGACCACATATGAGCCAAATATATTGCTTTAACAATCTTGATATTTGCACCATGATTTGGGCTAAAGCCTGCAACAACTCCGAGAGCTTTATATATACACTGTCGGTTTGTTTTTTGTGCAGCAGCTGCAGTACACGGGAATGAGAGTCAATGGCCTTTTCATCAATTTTCACTCAATATGGTCCGCTCCTACCGTTACGTTTTCGTTTGTTGAACACCTTAGTTTTCTCTGTAAAAATGATAAGGCCAAGGATTATGCAGTTAAGAACCGTTTGCATTTTACGATATGTTTTAGCGTATAGAAAAATGTATAGAAAAATATCATCTGCATAACCGATGGTGATATTCCTAGAATTTTCTGGGATTTATTTCAGTAATGCATTGGAAAAGGTGGGGCTTCTTACTCCAACTTAAGGAATGCCAAGTGGCGTATCTTTACACTTTTATAGCCTTGAGACAACACAGCAGTTAGACAGATAATTGAGTATCCAGTGCAAGAGCCGACCACATGTATCCAATTTACATGAGTTTACATGATAAAGACAGACAACAGGAGGCCTGATTGGCATACGATTGGGTTGTTTATAAAAAAAAAAAGTTTAACTTGGCAAGAAAATGTAATTCCGCTCTGTACTTTCTTAAGCTATCACCGACTCCCCCGCTCCTGTACATTAGCCTTCTGCTGTCCCCAATACCGCTGTCGTTTATACAGCTTATTTCTGGCGTTTTCTCAAAGTATACCTGAATCTATAAAATATTTGTCTAAATGACTTTTGAAGATATTTATAGTCTTAGCATTCACTATGTCTGACGGTAACTTATTCCAGTGCACAACGCACCTAAAGGAAAAGAAACTTTTTCCCACCTCCGTACTACACCTTTTAGCTTTGAGTTTTATTCCATTTGTCCTGGTAACCGTATTTTCTTATATTTCGAAAAGATATTCGTGATCTACGTTATCGAACTTGTTCAGAATTTTGAACACTTGGATTAAGTCGCCGTGAAGTCTACGATTTTCAAGGGAGAAGAGATCCAAACGTTTTAGCCTCTCTTCGTATGCCAGATTTCTAAGGGATGGGATCAATTTTGTCGCACGTCTCTGTACTTGCGCTAATTTTTCCTCGTCTTTTTTATAGTTTGGGGACCAAAACTGGACTACATATTCAAGGTGTGGTCTTACTAGAGAATTATGAAGTATGAGAACTGTTTCTGGTGTCTTGTAATCTATGTTTCTGGCTATGAAACCTAACATTTGGTTGCCTTTTTTACTTGCTGCTTGACACTGTTTGGTGTACTTCAGATTGTTGCTAATGACAACACCAAGGACCTTTTCTTCATGTACTTTAGTTAGAGAGTTTCCGAATAGTTTATAGTTGTAACGTATATTCTTGTCTCCAAATTGCATAACTTTACACTTGTTTACATTAAACTTTATTTGCCATCTGTCTGAACACTTTGCTAGTAAGTTAAGATCTCTTTGAATTATTTCGCATTCCCGACTGTTTACAACTCTACCTCCTAGTTTAGCATCGTCAGCAAATTTGGAGAGCTTAGATAAAAGACCGAGTTCTACGTCTTTAATGTATATTATGAAAAGAATGGGGCCTATGACCGACCCTTGTGGCACACCATTCGTTACGTCTAACCAATCTGAGGCTTCGCCGTTTAATACTACTCGCTTTCTTCCGGTAAGCCAGTCTCTGATACATGTAGAGAGTTCTTCATCGATTCCATGTGCTTTGTGTTTATGTAAAAGTCTCTTGTGAGGTATTTTATTCGAAGACTTTTGGAAATCTAAATATACTGCATCAGACGGTACTTTTTCGTCCCAATTCTGAGAGATAACATTAGAAAATTCTAGTAAATTTGTTAGGCAGGATCTTCTATTGCGAAAACCGTGTTGGATGTCCGATATGATTTTGTGATCCTTTAGAAAAGTGATAATTTTATCTCGTATTATTTTTTCTATCATTTTACCTACTGACGTAAGATTAATTGGGCGGTAGTTCAAGGCACACTTTTTGTCTCCTTTTTTCATATACAGGAGTAACCTTTGCTGATTTCCAGTCAGTTGGCACCTGATCATTCGATAGAGACTTGTTGAATATTCTTGATATTGGGTATATCAGCTGTCTCCTGACGTCTTTTAAAAATCTTAGAGCTAAGTTATCTGGGCCGTTGGATTTGTTAGGATTTGGTTGGTGTAGGTATCTAAGTATTTCAGAGCTCTTTATTTCTTTAATTTTCAACTCATCTTCATCAGATTCTTGAACCATCAACACTGGTTGCGGTATTCGAGATGTTTCTTCAATTGCCAATATGGAGTTTAAAGAATAATTTAGCGTGGTAGCCATTTCCTTGTCGTCAGTAGTTAGTGTGTCACGTTCGTTTCGTAATGGTCCAATTCCATTTTTACTGACTTCCTTTGTCTTATATATTTGAAGAATTCCTTAGGATTCCTCTTAACTTTCAAGGAAATTCTTTTTTCTTCCTCTCGTTTACTCTGTCTTATGACCTTGTTACACTCTCATTGGATTTCGATTAATTCTTGGCGGTTTTCATTGGTTCCCGTTGATTTGAACTTCTTATATGTTTTCTTCTTTTGGCAAATTAGTTCTTCTATTCTCCTATTTATTCATGATGGTTTTAAAGTGTTACAAATTCTCTTTGTAGTTTGTGGAATATGAATAATTTCAATCTCGAATAGTGTGTTTTTAGAGTTGTTCCACATTTCCTCTACTGTGCGAATATCAGGAAGTTTAGTCCAATTGGTACTGCGAATTTCATGTTTTATGTTTTTAAAATTTGCCCTCCTATAATTTGGGATCAAGAGTTTTTTGTCGTTTATTTCAAAACCTAAATTAATGTCTAAACTAATGAAAATATGATTGGTTTTTGACAAACTCTCGCCTAGTTCGCAAGAGTTGATTAAGTTTATGTAGCTGGTGAGGACAAGATCAAGAATGTTTTTACCTCTTGTCGGTTTTTTAATTAACTGTTCTTACTGTAAAAGCGTCTTCAATCAGTTCCGTAAGTCTCGTTCATTCTCGGTTACTAGTTAACGTGTTCCAATTTATGTTTGGATTATAGTCGTCTATTATCATAACCTCTTTACTGTTTACTATAGTTTTGATTTCATGGTATAGCATCTAATCGCCGTCTGCTTTTTGCTTAGGAGGTCTGTAAATAACGCCGAACCGTAGTTTGCTTTTGAACTTGTCGGTGATGTCAACTGCGATGTTTATGAAGGATACTTTTGATGGAAGCTTATATAGATATTGGTGATGTTGGTGATGGATGCCAGTGACGGTGGTGATGGGTGATGGTAGTGATGAATGCTGGTGATGGTCGCGATGGATGGTGTAGATGAGTAATGGTGTTAGTGGTGATGAATGCTGTTGAAGATGGTAATGGATGCTGGTGATGATAGTGATGTATTATGGTGATGGAGGTGATGGATGCTAGTGACGGTGTTGATGGGAGGTGGCGTAGGTGGTGATGGTTAGTGGTGAAGATAGTGATGGATGTTACTGATGGGGTTGATGGATGATGGTGTTCGTGGTGATGAATGCTGGTGATGGTGGTGATTGATGTTGATGATGGTAATGAATGCTGTTGAAGATTGTTATGCTGGCGATGAATACTGGTGCTGATGATGATGAATGCTTGTGAAAATGGTTACGGATGATTGTGTTGGTGGTGATTTATGCTTGTGAAACTGATGATGGGTGAAGGTAATAAATGCTTTCAGTGGTGATGGTGATGAAGGATGCTGCTGTTGGTGGTGATGAAAGTTTGTGATACTGATGCTGGTGATGGATGCTTGTGCTGGTGATGATGAATACTTGTGAAGATGGCGATGAAGTCTCGTGAAATACGCTGATGATTCTGTAATAGCGATTATCGTGACAGTTTTGGCGACTGGTACGATAGTGACGTTGTAGTCACTGATGGAGAAAACCGAGTCACTGTTCTTTGTGACTGCTGTAACTTTGGCGATTGTAGATTTGCTGGTAGATGGTTATAGAAGCAACAGTAATGACTTTGATAGTGGTATTTGATGCTAACTATATCGTCCGTGGTGATGATGTCCCTTGGGATAATTTTGTTAGAGTAAGATTATTTTGTTAGTTGGTATCATGGCTGTCACTGTGAAGGCAGAAGTTATGGCTGGCACTACATTAGTGACTAGTTGCTCCAACTGTGGTTCCCAAGTAGACCATATCATTCGTAATGGGAGTATGTATTTCCATATTTTCTATTGCGATAATGCCAGTAATGCCAGTAAAGTACTGTCTGTTCTGATAGTGCCAGAATGGTGTGCCTGTTGTGATAATGCCAGTGTGGTAGAGTCTGTTTTCATAATGCCAGTAAAGAAATGTCTGTTATGATAATGCCAATAGGGTAATGTCTGTTGTGATAATGCTAGTATGGTAATGCTTCTTGTGATTACATCAATATATGGTAATGCCCGTTATGATATTGCCAGTGTGGTAGTGCCTGTTGTGATAATGCCAGTGTGGTAGTGCCCCTGTTACATATTCAACTATAATCTCAACTGACGATTCCGGTTCAAAGGTGGTCTCTGTGCTTATTCCATCTTCAAGGCAATAGCTGCACTCCTCGAGGACCTTGAGTCCCCAAACTTTGATGTTATGTGGCTCAAGATCTGTCTCACAATTACCAAACATTTGCTCTGATTCGCTTAATGCTCTCCTAATTCTTCAAACTGTATATCTTTTTTTTCGATTATCTATGCTTCTGCCATGAGACTGCGGCATCCTCTCATTCGCAAGCCGAGATTCTCTATTTTAGGGATTACAACGTTCACCATAGCGAATAGATGATTTTCTCCCATATTGATGGTAAAGGAACTGAAGCCCTTATGTTTTCCTTTCTCAATGGTATAGAACAAAGTAACTCCCACCCTAACCATATTCCTGACAGCTGTGACCACTCACCTAATATTCTGGTTTCGTTTTTCACTTCTAATCCATCCCGCTGTAATTACACAATCTCATCCCCAATTGGTTCATCTGAATCACGCTCATAGATGTATCTATTTTAAGTGCACCTCCTCCTCTAGCAGATCCTTCTAAGCGCAAATATTGGTACCTCAACAGAGCTGACTGGAATAACTGAAGAACATTCTTTGCTGCCTTTTATTGGATAAATTACCGTCTCTTATGTGGAGATGCTTCTTTCTCCGTCAAAGGTATAGCAGAGGTTGTTGTTGCGAGAATGGAAGAGTTTATGCCCTCTTCCTCTAAGACAACCTCTTCTTCTAATCCACTGTCAACCCTTCCTGTTCTGAGGCCATTCAGGCAAAGAATCAGGCATATCGGACTTGAAAAAATTCTGCATCCTCCAATTCTCATTCAGTATTTATCACTGCCCATAATCTTCCTAAGTATGTTATGCATGAGGTGAAGCGTTCCTTTAATTCAGAGGAAGTGCGATAGCCTCTCCTCGTCAACCACTGATAGGTCTTTCTAGTCTTTTGCTAAGGTCATCGCTAACAACTTCTGTTGCTCTAACTTCCCTTCACTTATCTGCTCTTACGGTACTATAGCTCTCTCTCCCATAGACAAAGCATCTCTCTTTGGGTCCCGTTTCTCCTCTAACTCCATCTTGGATGGCTCTAACATTCTTTCACCCCTTGATGTTCCTCTTGCTAATCCTGTGCTCCTACCCGTAATCTCTTTTCTGACTATCCGAGAAGTGCTTCTTTCTCTGGACACAGGCAAGGCTTATGGTCCTGATGGCATCCATCCCCGTGTACTGAAAGAGTGCGCCTCTGAACTTGCGCCTGTGCTTGCTCGTCTGTTCCATTTCAGTTTGAAACCCATAACTTCTCCTTCTTGGATGCATGCATTGATACATCCCATCCCTAAGAAGGGTGACCGTTCTGAACCCTCTAACTATCATTCTGTTGCTTTGACATCCCTCACTTCCAAAGTATTTGAATTTCTCCACAACCCCCATATCATTAGGCTTCTTGAATTTCACAGTCTTCTCTCTTATCACCAGTATGGCTTCCGTAAGACATGATCTACTAGTGATATTCTTTCTTATGTTACTAGTGTCTGGTCATCACTCCTGAAAGATTTTGGGTAATCTTATTTATATGCCCTTGACATATCCAAAGTTTTTGACAGGGTGCGACATTGAGGTTTCATCTCTGAGCTCCCCTATTTTCACCTCTCTTCCTCACTTTGCTCTCTCATATGTAGCTTACTGTCTGGCTTATCTATCTCCATGGTTGTTGATGTATCAGCATTCCCCCTTGTCTCCATTAACAGCGGTGTCCCTTAAGGTTCTGTCCTGCCGCCTACACTTATTCTCCTTTTTATCAACGAATTCCTCTCTCCCAAAAATAACCAACTGCACTCATATGTTGACGACTAAACACTGCATCTGTCCACATCCTGCAGTGTGGCTCCTTTTTCTCACTCTATCTGCATCGTCTTGACACAGCTTCCTCAGTAAACTCAGACTTGGACAGGATATCTCATTGGGAGAGACGAAATCAAGGGAAGTTCAATGCCTCCAAGACTAAGTTTCTACCTATCTCTATCAAAATTTCTTCACAACTTTCCTCTCCCCTTTGACATGCAGTCTATTTGGAAACCCAACATTACAGAAACAGCTAATTCTGCCTCTAAAAAAATGGGAGTCCTGTTTAGATGTCGAAATTTCTTTTCTTTTGAGCAGTTATTTCATTTATATAAAGGACTGATACGCCCTTGTATGGAGTACTGCTGACACATCGGGGGTGGTTCTAGTTCTGCAGAGGTGTCATAGTGCCAGGAATGTAGTAGTAAGATCACTGTCACTGATAGCATGGTAGCGTCAGTGAAGTTCCTGCCAATATGTCGCAACTAGTGAAATCGGGACTAGCTAAATGACAGCACTGTTGCTACTGGTTCAGTGGTGGCAGAATGTTAGTGATAGTGAGAGTGATGTCATCATGGTAGTGACAGTGACGGTAGCGATAGAGATGGTATTATTGCGGTGGTGACCCTAGGGGCCAAACTATAATAGCTCCACCTCACCAGCGGGGAAGCAATTTCCCTCGCACAATGATAGTCCTAAATCTATACCCTCCCCGATGCCCAAGCCGCCCCTCCAAAATGATTTAACTACAATGTGCGTGTTCTTTTTTTTGGGGGGATGGAGATACTTTAGAGTGAAGCACAGTGGGTGAATCCTATTGTGGAACCTGTATCTAGTATGATGGCTTGCTCCCAACTGGTCATCATGGTAAAACTACAGTGTACAATGTAGTCCCTTTACAGTTACGATTGGTTCCATTCCACTCTTATAAGACTGGAACGCTTCGCCTTCATCGAGCACTTTAGGAAAAGTAATCGTTGTGAAACTTTGCCTTGGGGACTACCAGGTTCTGCTTTTAGCTTTTAGTACAAATGATGACAGTCAGCACGAACAGGCCCGGTGAGTCTCGTGAAGTGTTGAGTTACAGATGCAAAGCTCAGTGGAAGAGTATCTGTTGGTGTGCTAATGTGGCGGCAGCCACCTGCCGTACTCCTCAAGTCTACTGCAGGAGAATAAAGAGTCGCTCGTCTTGTGGGAGAGAAGGCCTTGAATTTATCCTCCTTCATAACGAGTAAATGAGGTTTCAGTGTCATTTACTCCCACTATGGATACAGATGAGCTCGGACAAGGTAATCTTTAACTGCAAATTTACCCAAATAATCCATATCCAAACATGTCAGGTTAGGTTTTATGCAGCTGGGATTCAGCAAGTCTGTTTAAAACCAATCATTTGGTTGACAGAAATAAAGTTTTATCAACATACTTCATACAAATATAACTAACATGAATGATCATTAATGAATGAATTATGATAACTTTGGCTACTTGATGCTTTGTTTGTCTGGTAAATAGCAAAGATTACAGTCTGACACCCTCCGCCGCTCGCAAGGTCGGGCCCCGAAACAGCACGGCAAGTGCCCCAAATAGGTAACGAAGCGCTCAGCCAAAGGGTATTGGATTGATTCAACGAAGATATATCTGGTGATTTTACCATGGCATAATTGTTGTTTCGTGTGAGATATGTTTGCGAGTTTTAAGGAAGATCATAATAGTCTAATTGAACAGGGGCTGCACATTGCACAGGGGCTACACATTGTACAGGGGCTGCACATTGTACAGAGGCTGCACATTGTATCTGAAGATATACAATTTTTCTCATTTTCTTTTCAAGCGTTCTTAATTTTCTGGACATATACCTGAATGATGATACTCTGCTATTACTCAGAAATAACATTTACAATTGTTGAGCATTTTTGCACTAAAGGTATCATGCCACATTTTAGGAAGCTTTGGAGAAAAAAGGTGCCATTGATCTACCCTCATTATATCTCTGTTCGTACTTCATAGATTTGCATTCATATTACCAACATATATCAAACGATATTTGGCTGCTTCAAGTCGTTATGGATTTAAGATTTATTGATATAAAATGACAAGTGCTAATAACCAAGTAATGATTGGAACGTTGATGATATTTGATTAACATTGTTAGATTGATTCATTAACACTTTGCTTATGGAGTAGTAAGCCTTCTTGTACACACTGTGCTGAAAGTAATAATGGAAGCATATAGTCAGCCGTCTAGTATGACATGTACAGTCGTACACAATAGTTTTAGGACACCCTGTCGTGAGCTTATAACCATACTCAGTAGTTTTAGTGTTGTGTACTATTAATAGTAATAAAACTGTAAATCTAATGACAGCGTTTCCTGTAGCATAAACTCTTACGCTCTTTAGAATCTTTCAGCTAGAGGATTTCCTCAGCCTACTTTATGTCCAGCATCAGACAAATGGCAAAGGAAAAATAACCCCTCAAAACGACATTTCATCGAAACAGCTAGAAGTACTGTGTGTGTGTGTGTGTGTGTGTGTGTGTGTGTGTATACGTGTGTGTGTACGTGTGTGTGTATGTGTGCCTACTAATTGCTTATCTTCCTTACAGAGAAAAAAATGTTCATCCATGTTGTTCCGTTCTGAACCTTGTATACACGTCCAGTGTTTTTATTCTTATATTTCTATGCACACGCACACGTCCCAGCCTGAGCCAGATATCCATTTATTGGACAGACCGAGGGGGAGATGAGCACCTGGGCTGGGCGTGAGCTAACTGCCACGCCCAGGAATCGAACCTATATGGGTCCGAACCTAGACTAGTCCGTGGAAACTCATGGTCAGTATGCTAAACTATACGCCACAGAGGTCCGTGTGTTTGTTTGAGTATAACGTGGATCTGCACTGGGGGTTAGCAATCAAAACGTCCGTAATCCTTAGGGTGATAGGTAATAAAACGTCATTCCTGCTCCTACTTTACGTATATACCATGGCACAGATGTGGTAATCAATTTCAATTTATGCCGAAGAGTGGCTATTTTATGAGCAGTCCCAACCAGATTCTCTTGCTATCAACACATTAAGACTTGGTAGAGCTTTGTGTTTCCAATAATGTTTTTCAAGATGATGAAGGTGATTCTTATAGACAGAAATTGTCTCGCCATGGGAAATCCAATGATTCCTATTCATAGTAACTTATTTATGGAATACTTTGAGACCGAAATTCTAACTTCAATTAATAATCATCCAAAAGCTTGGTTATGATACTTTGATGATGTGTAGTCCCTGTGGCCATCTTCCCAAGATTGTGATGCTTTCTTTAATAAATTATATAACATCAGCCCCAACATTAAATTCAAGATTGAATGGGGAAAAAAAGGCAAACTGCCCTTTCTTGATGTGTTGATAAAAAGAGAATCTGATCATTTATCCTTTAAGATCTACAGGAAGCCTACCAACTCTGAGAGCTATATTCATTATTTTTCAATGCATGATTGTTCTATAAAGATGCCTGTAGCTATGTTCATGTTTTAAAGAGCGCTAAGGATATGTAGATGAAGATAGTCATGTAAGACGTATATTTAGGCAGTTATGCTACCATAACTGGTTTGTGAACAAAGCTTACTGGAAAGCTAGTAAGTCCTTTTATGGCTTACTGGAAAGCTAGTAAGTCCTTTTATGCATCCAGTAACAAAAATGTGAGAAATGAGGATAGGTCTAAATGTGCAGTTCTTACCTATTCTCCCAACTCAGCTAATCTTAGAAGTGTATTAAAGAACAGTGCTTGTGATGTTACCTTCCACTACAATAACACTATCAGTAAGGCCTTAATAAGAAGTAGGCCAAACCATTCAACAATGGGGAGTGTTTACGCTGTCAAATGTAAGGCATGTAAAGATATATACATTGGCCAGACCGGAAAAACTGTAACAGAGAGATGCTACTGGCACAAGCAATCAGTAAGCAGGGGTGACCA
>JAYMFT010403196.1:15000-34009 GCA_038088735.1 Panulirus argus | reverse complement strand
CTCTCTCTCTCTCTCTCTCTCTCTCTCTCTCTCTCTCCTCCCTCTCTCTCTCTCTCTCTCTCTCTCTCTCTCTCTCTTTGAAAAACTAGTTTTGTTGGACAAATAATATATTACCTTGGAGTAACCGACTGAATTAGTCATACTCTTTTCAACAGCAAGTCATTCTCCACAGTGTGTGGGACTGTGCACTAAGTCACATTCCTCAGTGTGCGTGCAGTAAGTCATTTTCCTCAGTGGGTGCAGCAAAATCATTTTCCCTAGTGTGAGTGGAGCAAGTCATGATCCTCAATGTGGCTGCAGTAAGTCATCTTCCTCAGTGGGAGCAGCAAAATCATTTTCCCTAGTGTGAGTGGAGCAAGTCATGATCCTCAGTGTGCCTACAGTAAGTCATTCTCTTCAGTGGGTGCAGCAAACCACTGGTTCCGGAATATCGAAATGCCAACTGGTGCTACACTAAGGTCAACGGCTTCGTAAATGACGTCTTTAGCTGTCTCGTTCGTAGAAGTTCAGACGGGCGAGGCCTCAGATGTGCATCTTCCATGAGCGATTCGGGAACCGCGTTTAAGAAGTGGCGGACCAGATTACTGCTAAGAGAATAAGGTTATTTGATGGAACTGGCGTTGAGGGGAAATGAGAGATGCAGGCACCGGGGTACACAGCACCTAGTTCGATGCTTCAGGAGGCCTTGTCTGGGAACGAAGCAATGTAAACATTTGCCAAGCGCGAACTCTGGCAATGTCCGCGTTTGAGAACGCGCTCGTGCGTCCTTATCCACCTAGAAGACGCAAAGTCGCTTCATTGTATTTGTTAGCGACTTATGACGCAAATCAACACACACACACACACACACACACACCGCAGATCTCATTTTCACCCCGTTTGTAGTCGACGAAACGATCTAATACGTGATTCACGCTGGCTGTCATTAGATACGCAAAACACACCGTCTTGAGCTGAATTACCCAAGATTCATATTAACTTTGAAGAGATGGACACAGTACGAGCCTAGGAAAAATAAAAGAAAAAAGGTTTCAGCTCAGTCCTGGCTCTGGGAAATACGATAAGATTAACACATGTCTCTCAGCCATCCCCTGTGAGTACGTAGGTCTACAGCGATAGACCCATTTTTTTTTTTCTCTCCAGCGAGACTCGTTAGGCTCCGTGTGTCTCTGTAGCGTATGTATTGGCACTTCGATGTTGTGTGTCCGTCTGTGTGATCAGCGAAGTCTTTTGGTGCGGCTGTGTCCTCCTTCGCTGGTCTGGTTTTCTCGTCTTGGGACTCGATCTTCTCTGAGCTCTGGTGTTCGCCTGATGCAATACCAGTGAAAATGATAACGATAATGATGATGGAAATGATGATAGTGATGCCAATATTGTTAATGATAATGATAATGATGGTAATGATAATGATAACGATAATGATGATAGGAATGATGATAGTGATGCCAATATTATTAATGATAATGATAATGATGGTAATGATAATGATGATAATAATAATAATAGTAGTAATAATATTAATAATAATAATAATAATAATAATAATAATAATAATTATAATTATTATTGTCATTATTATAATCATTATTATTATTGTTATTATTATCATCATTATCATTATTATTATCATAATAATCCAACGCTACACTGAGATTTGAGGTTCATAATCAACTGGCAATAGATGTAGGAATTCAGACAACTTAGAATCAGGTCTGATATTTTTAATGCCAGGAGGAGGAACTTAAGATGGTAGAATAAGTTCATAATAGATCTTAAGTTACCAGCCGATGATCTTGACCAACTTATCGGCTGGAGACATGAATAAGACTCGCCGCAACGCGCTGCCGAGTCCTCTGCCTCCACACCTGATCTTTCTCTTTCTTTCAGTACTTCGAGAAGAGGTCGAGGATGTAGGTGTAGACGTACTCATTGGCGTGGATGCCCCTGCAGGAGGAGAGAGAGAGGGAAACGTACCGATGATTGGGTGAGTATGGGAGGAACTGGGTTGTATTTCATCAATATATGGCTTCGGTGATGGGTTTCTCCCCATGACTAGAACTTTGTTTACGGCAAGAAAACCTAAAAGTTTTCATTTACACTGCAGATGTAAGTGTAAACAGGGAAACAAACCCAAGAAACTTAAAGCAGTCATGAGTGTAAACTGACCAGCCAAAGTCCATGTGGTTGAACTCCGTCTTGTTTACGTTGAAGTTGAGGACCACGTTGGGTAATTCATTTGCCAGACGAGCCACATCCTGGGAAGAGAAGAGATGAGGGGTTGTGGCTCAGTACTGGAGCCATAGTAAGGGGTTGTGACTCAATACTGGAGCCATAGTGAGGGGTTATGGCTCAGTACTTGAGCCATAGTGAGGGGTTATGGCTCAGTACTTGAGCCATAGTGAGGGGTTGTGACTCAGTACTGGAGCCATAGAGAGGGGTTGTGACTCAGTACTGGAGCCATAGTGAGGGGTTGTGACTCAGTACTGGAGCCATAGAGAAGGGTTGTGACTCAGTACTGGAGCCATAGTGAGGGATTGTGACTCAGTACTGGAGCCATAGTGAGGGGTTGTGACTCAGTACTTGAGCCATAGTGAGGGACTGTGGCTCAGAACTGGAGCCAGTGTTGGAGGATTATATGATCTGGAAAGATGAATCCAAGAGCGGAAAAGAAGAGAATTCAAAGTAGTCCAAGTGTCACTGAGGAGGAGTTACATCATAGGTCTGTAGTCAGGAAGCCAAGGGTATAAAGCATTAAAGAATGTTACAGGAAATGACTACTACACGGGTCGGAAATTACTGTACTTTTTTTTTTTTTGACATTTCGAGTTTTTTTTTTAACTTAAAGAGTTTAAGTATGCTATGAAGGGGACTGGAACTCGCTTTTGATTCATTTAGAGGCTTTTAGAAGAGTATGCACATGATTCAAAGCTTGGTAGCTGGATGATGAAATGATAAACGAAGATAGATACTGAAAGAGAGAGAGAGAGAGAGAGAGAGAGACGAGAGAGAGACGATAGAGACGAGAGAGAGACCAGGATACCAAATATGCAAATATTTAGCCAGCCAGACGGACATAGACAGACTACAGCACCATAAGGGCAGAGACTCCAGTACCGTCGAGGCAGACCACTGTACCACGCAGACGGACTCCAGTACCGCAGAGAGAGACTATTAAGAGTACCTTGGGGTCGGCCAGCCAGTCCGTGTTGCCCCAGAAGAGGCCGACGGGGGCGGCGACGCTGCTCAGGTTGTAGAGAGGAGGCGTCGCTTGCCCGTAGTGGTTCAAGTTCCCCAGGACCCCGTAGTCGTACTTCCCGAAGACACCTGCGGCGGGAGGGAGATTGATCGGTGCATTCCTCCCTCATCGCTGACACATGATCATTAATCTTACACGACTACGTCCTTGTGATCAGAGGTGATCTACCAGAACGTCTCGAGCTTATTTTTTACGATACGTAAATGATATTTACGACTTACAGGATTATATATAAAGTCGAACTCTGTTTACGGCTCTGAAAAACAGAACTTACGAGAGTAGATATTGCTAAATGATCCACGATCTGGTTCGCAAATATAATCTAATTTACTATACGTCACTCATCCGTCTCCTCCCTCGTCTGTGAACTACTCTCTGTCTGTCAGAGACCCTGGGTGTTAACAGAAACAAAAAAAAAACTGGATTTCCTTCCACGGATAGTTGGAATTATCGAGAAGAAACAAAGAAAAAAGACACGGTAAATTGTAATACCAATTCTCTTTCTCAAGGTGGGCTAACGACACAACATTAAATTTTTTTATTTTTGATAAGTTGAAAGTTCACGGTTCATCTCACCACTTTTTACCTATTTCATCTTATAAGTAAACAGAAGTATTCTTTATGGAAGTATTTGTTACACTACTGTCAAGATACTTTTGAATTTTGATTCGTTGAAAGGTAAAACTAATCGATAGAATGTGTTTATATGGTCTAGTGTGTATGGATGTCCCAGCTTGCATTCAAGGCCCAATGTATATACATCACTCATTGTGTATATATATATATATATATATATATATATATATATATATATATATATATATATATGTAAGGTTCAGTGTATATACATATCCCAGAAAGTATTTATATGGCCTAGTATACATGTATAACCTAGTGTCCCGTGTATAAGGCCCAGTTTGTATACATATCCCACCTTATATACACGTGTTTATAATGCCACCTCTGTACATATAGCCTTGTATGTGTACATGACCCAGTGTGTACATTTGGCACATGGATCAGACGTACAGACAATACTTCTCAGGGATCAGGGATTTAGAAAATATCCCCTATGGAGTCCTATTCCATTTAAAACCATTCTTTATCCCATCCACAGATGAGGCATCACTCTCTCCTATCTGTGACTGGCGTAGGAGGAGATCAGTGAGAGCGAAGCATCTACTTCATAGATGGGAAATAAGGTAATTATTTGCTTTTCTTTTCTGCACGATTGGGTAATTGCTTTACGGTAAAGAGAACAGTGATATAACAGCAAAAGGTGAAAAATATAGAAAGAAATGAAAGACATATGTGTGGAAGGGGGGTAAATGTTATGATACGCAGACGAGAAGAAAATAAGAAATTATTGTGGAAGAAAGAACGAGAAATAGCCTACTCAACGTGAAGACCTGATTTTAATGTTTGTTTTTGGGCTAGCTTGGGGAACCTGAGTGTAATGGGGGGGTGGGCGATGCATGAGGTCAGGACGTGATCGAAGTGGTTGAGGACCTGATTGGAATGGTTGACATACTCGCCCTGAGGACCTGTCTGTAGTGGATGTTTTACAGTACCTCTTCTGAGGACCAGATCGCACGGGGTGTTGTTTTTACCTTTGTCGACGATCTGACCGAAGTGGTTGACGGTGTGGACCGAGGTGCCGGCGGGAGTGTGGGCCAGAATGACAGGCAGGTACTCCTGGGGACGAGAAGACAGGAGAGTGTGAAGAAAACTCCGGTGGAGGGGGGGGGGGGAGGTGGTCATGTGACAGTGTCCAGAGTCGTGCGTAAGATGTGGAGGGTCCCTAGATAATGTGGAGGGTTCGTGGGGCAATTTGGAGGGTCGTGGTGCAATGTGGAGGGTCGTGGGGCAATGTGGAGGGTCGTGGGGCAATGTGGAGGGTCGTGGCGCAATGTGGAGGGTCGTGGTGCAGTGTGGAGGGTCGAGGTGCAACGTGGAGGGTCGTGGTGCAGTGTGGAGGGTCGTGGTTCAATGTGGAGGATCGTGGTGCAATGTGGAAGGTCGTGGTGCAATGTGGAGGGTCGCGGTACAATTTGGAGAGTTGTGGTGCAATGTGGAGGGTCGTGGTACAATTTGGAGGGTCGTGGTGCAATGTGTAGGGTCGTGGTGCAGTGTGGAGGGTCGTGGTGCAATGTGGAGGGTCGTGGTGCAATTTGGAGGGTCGTGGTGCAATGTGGAGGGTCGTGGTGCAATATGGAGGGTCGTGGCGCAATGTAGAGGGTCGTGGTACAATGTGGAAGGTCGTGCTGCAATGTGGAAGATCATGGTGCAATGTGGAAGGTCTTAGTACAAAGTGGAGGGTCTTGGTGCAATGTGGAGGGTCGTGGTATAATTTGGAGGGTCGTGGTACAATGTGGAGGGTCGTGGTGCAGTGTGGAGGGTCGTGGTGCAATGTGGAGGGTCGTGGTACAATTTGGAGGGTCGTGGTGCAATATGGAGGGTTGTGCCCCTCTTGATACTACTCTCATTAAGAAAAAGAAAAACTGTTTCAAGCACTTTAGCACTTGCACGTAATCCTAAGACTAGGGAGAATTCTCCCTAGTGGTTTACCACACTTTGAAGTAAGCCGTCAGTGGATGGCAAGGGAGAGGAGTGAGCCGACGCCCCTCCCTCAGACGTAGCGTGGTTCCCCTCACCTCGTTCAGCTCGTCGGCGTCCGGGCCTGCAACGAGGAAGAGGAAGTTGTGGCAGAGCTCCACCATGGTGGACTCCAAGTCGCAATAAGTCTCGACGAAGTAGTCCATTAGTGCGGAGCTTGGCAGGAACTCTCCCTGGCCGAGCAAGCTCATGATGGTCTGTGGGAGTGAGGGTAGTCTGTGGTTAGCTGTCTGTGGAGTTAGAGGGCGCAAGAAAAGCAGTTGTCTGTTGGAGTAGAGTGAATGGTTCATTGTGTATGAGAGTAGAGAGGATGGTCATTTGTCTGTGGGAGTGAAGGGTAAATGTCTGGTTCAGTTGTCTGTGGGGGTAAGGGAATGTGGGGAGGTGTCTGTCTGTGGGAGTGGTGTGGGTGTAGTAGAAGTAGTCTGTGGGAACGTCTATCATAATGTACATGATTCTAATCGAATGTATTTCGAGGTGCCCACTTTTGACGAAGGAAATCTGTGAATATATGTAGAAATTCACTATATAAATCCCTCTCACTGGATTACAAAATATACCAGTATTTAACGCTGTAATTGTCTTTAAGAATCCTATAACGAATATGGTTAAGAATACTGTTTATTTACGGTATATAACACCTGACGAATGAAATAGTAAAGTGATAAAGAATGAATATACTTTCTGAAGAGGAACATAAATCATGGAGTCAAAATGTACAACTTTCATCATACATTTGAAATATCCTATGAATAACTTAAACCTCTCTGCCCGTCTTTGCACCAGACTTCTGAAATATATCACTGGCAAATGCATTTATGTCTTCCACGCATCCACAACTTTCCTATTGTCCAACACAGATCTTTTGTTTCTCATTGACGCAATACTTACGTCAGTGTCGTCGGTGTATTGCCCCAGCGTTTTAGCTGCACTGAAAAGGACTGTGAATCGTAAACAGTTGTTAACACTTACGTCCAGTTCGCTTGAGTAGTGTGCCATCTCTATGAAGATACCCTGGGCGTAGTCCAAGTACGCTACTGGTGCCATAGCCGCCATGACACGGATCTGTGGGGAGGAGGAGATAGTGAGGTGATAGTGAGGAGATAGTGAGGTGATTGTGAGGTGGTGGTGGAGTGACGGTGAAGTGTTTTACGTCAGGTAACGCTGAAGTGCTGTGAATGGTCGTAAAGTGATGGCGAGATCGAGTCACTGAGAGTGAGTGATGGTGCGTGGACTCTGATAAACTGGTGAGGTGATAGTGAGGCGATGGCCATGAATGATAGTGAAGCTGGCGGGGTCCTTTGGGTCATGATGATGGTGATGGGTGATGTGAGGAGAGCTGATAGTGAGGCGTGTGTATGTGTGTGTGTGTGTGTGTGACGAATGATGAGGGAAAGATAGTGGCTCTCTCTCTCTCTCTCTCTCTCTCTCTCTCTCTCTCTCTCTCACCTTTTGGTTATACTCGGGCCTCTCGCTCATCATGGCCCAGAAGACGCTGGTCCCCATACTCCAGCCGGCGTAGTAGAGGTCCTGGGCGCCTGTCGTATCGAGCACGTAGTCGATGCAGGCGGGGACGTCGTAGTAAGCCATCTCGTCCCAACTGGGGAGGCGGGGAAGCAAAGCAAAACACGAGGACTTGAATGCCTTTTACTCCTGAGAAATCTGGCTGAAGAACAATGCAGCATTTGCGAAGGTAAAGCTTACCAGGTTAGCCTGAATCTGTCTCTCTTTCTCTTTCTAGAAAGGCTCCCATACGCCGTCTGTTGGCTACTCTTAGTACTGAAATGTGCGCTTCGCTCAAACTCCCATCATTGAAGGACTGGCCCTTAAGACTTACAGGGTAGAGACATAAAGGAGATAATCAAATCGCTCGTAAATGCACAGTTGGTATCTGAAGGCATTGAAAGCTCACCTAGAATGCTAGTGGGAGAAGGAAAGCTCACCTGAACTACGTTCCAGTGGGAGAAAGAAAGCTCACCTGAACTACGTATCAGTGGGAAAAGGAAAAGCTCACCTGAACTACGTACCAGTGGGAGAAGGAAAGCTCACCTGAACTACGTACCAGTGGGAGAAAGAAAGCTCAACTGAACTACGTACCAGTGGGAAAAGGAAAAGCTCACCTGAACTACTTACCAGTGGGAGAAGGAAAAGCTCACCTGAATTGCCAGTAGGCGTAGTCGTCGGGCGTGAGACTCACGTGCCCCTTGGAATAGGTGTTGCCTCGCACGTTTGAGATCCACACGTCATAGCCCGAGTCGGCCAGGACGTAGGCTACAGAGGCAAATGACGGAGGAGTGGGTTATACATGGCCCTCGGTAGCGCCTGCGTCAGGTGAACGTCACATGTCTAAAGCAGTGTTAAGACCAGACCACCTCACTCGCCCTAGACCTCGGGTCTGTGTGGTGGCGATGTAACTGTTCTTTTTGTCTAAAGGTCTTCTTTAGCCAGAAACGTCTGTATGTATTTTTTGTCATTGACTTCGTGAGGTTTTTGTTAATCTCGTCTGTAGTGCCTTATAAGTATTCTCTCTCTCATTTGCAATCAGTACAAATATAATGTCTTTGACATCTGCAACCTCTTATAACAACATCCTGTCATATGCCTTCAGCTTTATAGCCTTCCCCAAGAGCCTTATTGGTCTCCCTTGCCTTAGAGCTTCACAGCCAACCCCTAAGAGCCTTATTGCATTCCATGCCTAAAGTCTTATACCCTTCCCCAAGAGCCTTGTTGGCTTTCCTATCCCAGAGCCTTATAAAGCCTTTCCCAAGAGCCGTAATGGCTTTCCTTTGCCTAGAGCCTTATAGCGTATCCCCCAGAGCCTTACTGGCTTCCCTATGCCAGAGCCTTATAACTTTCCCCAAGGAGCCTTATTGGATTCCCTGTCCCAGAGCCTTATAGACTTCCCCAAAGAACCTTATTGGCTTCCCCCAAAGCCTTATTGGCTTCCCTTACCAAGAGCCTCTGGAGGATCGTTCATGATGAAGTCAGCAGAGGAGCAGAGAAGGCAGTGTTGCAGGTAGGCCACAGGCCGGGCTCCAGACGGCCCAGAGATCCCATGAGGTATCCTATGGAGCTCTAGGATATACCCGTCCTCCGTGGTCACGTAGTGGACCTCGACAGGATACCCGAAGGCAGCGATCAGTTCGGGCTGAGGAGATGAGAAGGCATGAATGATTTCAGGAGGGACCTCGAAGTCTTATAGAGGGTTTTGTCGAGATTATGATAAAGCTTTATGGGATTCAAAAGGATTACTTTAAGCTTTCAGATTAAATCCTAAAGTTTGATCGACTATTCTTGAAATCCTAAAGTTTGATCGAATATTTTTAAGGTTTTAAAGTCACATGATGATTTTACTGAATACTTCGAGGTTTAAGAATGGCTCCATGGTTCTTTAAGATCTCTAGGTCTCTTTAAAGGAAGCCTTTAAGGGCTTTAAATATTTCTTAAAGTACCGTCGTAAGGTTTGCGCCCCAGTGGTCGGATCTGAGGACGCGTGGCTTCTGGAGGAGGCCAGAAGGGAGGTTACCCTTCGGCAGGAGTGATGGCGAGGCCCCAAGAGCCGCCAACACCAGCGTCGCCACCACCACCAGTGTCTCTGCTGCCCTCGATCTCATCGCTCCGTCTGGGGAAGAACAGAAAAACTTAATCAGTCTTCTTAGTCGAGGAGAACTGGACATTGAGACTGGAGAGTAGACAAAAAGATGGATAGATAGGTAGATTGAGATAGATAAACACTCAGCACATGTAAGTGTAGGACTAGGGTCCAGCCAAGTACATATCTACTTCTAAAAGTAAATATATTCACTGAAGAGAGAGAGACAGGTACTTCAGAAATTTAAAGGCACAAGGTATACACTTTCCTAAAAATGACTGACATTCAACCCGTTGCTATGGGGGACACCCTTCCTAAAATCCCACTTGAGAGGGAGGGTTCCATCAGCCGCTGCCTAAATATTACGGCTGTGACTTCCACGCTTTTCCAGGGCCAGAAACGAAGACCCCCCAGAGGCAACGCTTCTCTGGAAATCCAACGAGAGATACGCTTCCAGGAAACACCTCGGGGAAAAAGTAATATTGGTCGATCTCTGTTCTGGTAATACAGTCTTGTTTATATAATCTTTCTGTGCCTATTCGTAACATGAATCTGTCTTCTCACTCTCTCTCTCTTTCTCCCACATATCGTGTCCTAAGTTCCCGTAAAGTGACAGACTACTTAGTCCCGTGATGTACTCACCGCTCAGAGGCTGACCCACAACTGAGCCGAGGTTCCGTCATACACAACCTTATATATCCCGAGGGTCCCACGCAGGTGTATGTGTCTGTATGTGTATATGAAGACATTTAAGTTTGCTTGTGTTATCTTTGGGAAGTATACTGATGTGTATATGTGTATATGTGTATAGGCCAGATGTTTATGAGGCCATGTCTTTCGTGTTCCTTGGCTCATGAGGTCATAGGTAGTCCGTGTTTCTTGGCTCGTGAGACCAAAGGCCGTCCGTGTTCCTCGCCGTACGTGGCCAGGTCTTCCCTTTTCCTTGTAGGGCCGAGTGTGTCTCTGCGGTGAGAGTCGTCGTGGGAAAGTGGTCGTATGCACTACTTACTCAGCCTCCCTCACAAGATGTACGCTCGTGGCAAAACACACCAACCCTGCGGACGTCCCTCGAGAGTCCACAGTACTCAAATCCACCCTGGGTTCCTTTGAGATATCACGTAGATCTGTTCATCTCTTCCGCCAGTATAGGTGCCTAGATATAGCTCTCTGTATAGACCTCGAGTGGCGACCAGATAAGGCTGCCGCCAGCTGGATTGGAGTAAACATTTCCCACCAGCTGTTGTCCTTGACTTACGTAGTTCAGGACCCACGCCAGCGGTGCATGCAGAGGCTTCGTCGATTCTGCGAAATAAACAAGTACTCTGTCATTATCCTCCTGACGCCCAGGAACAACTTTTGATCCCAGACGGGAACGTGTAGCCAAGGTCCAGGTCATGCCCAGGAAATATCATTTCCACACGAGTCGTTAAAGTGAGATTTGCGTGTGGTACTAGAATTCAGATCTGGATGAAAATATCAATAATTGATTTTTATCATATCTGCAAGAATATCGACTTCATCTCAGGTCATCTCTTGGCTAACCTCCACGATGACTGATGACTGTTTGACGTAGATGGTAACTCATGTGACGTATTTAACCTACAGGGCAATTAGTGACGTATTTAACCTATATGGCAGCCAGTGACGTATTTGAACTGCATGACAACTTGTGACGTATTTGACCTACATGATAACTAGTGACGTATTTGAGCTACATGGCAACTAGTGACGTATTTGACCCGCAAGGTAACTAGTGACCTATTTGACCTGTATGGCAACTGGCAAGGAAATTGACCTGCATGGCAACTGGTGTTCTTTTTCACGTTGCATGGCCACTTGTTTAGTTTTCCCGAGCATTTGTTCTGACTCCCAACACTGTGGCATCGTGGGAATCATGACATTCTCCCTCTCCCCTCACTTGCCTCCCAGGGTGTCGCACGGGGGCAGTAGAGTGAAGTTCAGATACGAGAGTACACTCTAGGCACCATTTTGTGGGGCGTCGCCACACCCCCTTTTACCCCTTGTCTCGTGACCTGAGGATGGCACTTGGCTGGAACCGTCTAGTAAACATATTCCGCACCTCCCACCACTCCCTCCGGCACAACAGACGGCTGGGAAACAGCCAAGGAGAAGGAGGAGTACCGCGTGGTATCGAGAGAGTGTACTGCCGTGGAAGTCTTGTAGGAATGTGGGAATAGAGGGGTGGGGGGTGGGGAAGGCTAGTGCGGAATGCCAGCTCAGGCCTGAGGGACGTGCGAGTCCCTAGGTGTGTTTTGGGGATAGAAGGGGAGGGACAGTACAAGGATAGTTCAAGAACAGTTCCAGAGTAGTTGAGGTACGGTGTGAGGATAGCCCAGGGACTGTTCGAGAATAGTTGAGGAATAGTACGGCGATAATCAGTTGACTGATGACTGAGGATAGTTCACGGGAGGTTACTTGTTAGTTCAGGGATGTGTACGAGGATGGTTGAGGGATGGTACTGATGATAGATGAGGGACGAGACGAGGATAGATGAGAGAGACCAAGGGGATTGATGAAGAAAGGTTGAGGTCATCAGTGGCATGACGCAGGACTTCAGCCCTAGAACCGCTGCTCTTCTTAATCTTTATAAATAATTTGCCAGAAGGATTGGACTCCTAACTAAATATGTTTGCGTCTGATGCATGACCATGAGACCATGAGGTGAAATGAAAGTTCGGGTGGACTACATCAACTTATAAGGGACCTAGACAAACTCTGAAGTTGGTCTGTTACGTGGGTGATGAAGTTCAGCTCGAGTAAATGCAAAGTAATGAGACTGGTACGCAGTGAAAGAAGACTTAGACACCAGTATTATCAAGCATGGAATCAGTTCCAGTAATGCTTGTTTGAGAGGGCCTTGGAACCGACATTAGTGGCTGGTCTGCCGTCAGTGCCCTGTCATAGTAGAAGTGTAAAGAACACAAACTACCTACAGGCAAATGTTAGAAGTACATCCAAGTACATGGATAACGAAATACCCAGCCAACTGTTCACATATCGTTTTAGGCAAAAACCAGCGCGTACCTCTCAAGTTGAGTCACCGTACCCAAAGAGGTACATAGATAAAGAAAGTATTTGTGAGAGCAACAAACGTGATATCAGAATTAAGAAAGCTGTGTAACAATTTGGAGGTCAAGGAGCATAGAATTATCCACTTTGAAAGAGAGAAGAGTAAGGAGAGACTCTGACCTTCAAGTTTCTAAATAGGTTTGCTGACATCAGCAGTGGGTTATTCTTGGAAAAAATGCGAAGATGAAAGAACCAGAGACCATAACGTGAAACCAAGACAAAAACTCGTCAGTAAAAAAGTCAGAGAGAATTACTTTACATGTAAAAGACTACTGGATAGAAGAAATATAATGACAAATGCAGACAACATATTCAAAAAAGTTTAAAAAGTTTTATGACACTTCCAGAGATAAAGCCTCACAAATTTGAACAACTCCCTCCTCGTACAGAAGTAGTTATACACACCCACACACACACACACATAATCATACGTAAACATGTACACAAGAATGAGGATAAGTGAAAACGAAATTGCATTCATAAAATGATAAATTTATTCACACCATCACATTGGCTGTGGTGATCAGAGGTATTGGAACAATATACACAGGAAGCTATACAAAAATATCTATTTACAAATATCTGTCATAATACGTAAACATTGTAGGATCCCCTTCCCAGGGAATATTTGTTTATTGGAGGTGAGTTAAATTAGATGTAAACATTGGGAGATACATATATAAACAAACATTTCATGATATGAGGTTTGATGTGTGTGTGTGTGTGTGTGTGTGTGTGTGTGTGTGTGTGTGTGTGCGTGTGTGTGTGTGGCGTAAGAATAAAGACATTGTACATATATACAGGTTTAAGAAACGGAGCAACACGAGTGTAAAACTCTTTCCCCGTAAACACGCAAAAAAATAATTACAAATTGCAATGAAACACACTCAGTCACACTTATTGCATCTACATTAAGTGGCCTCCTCCAAGAGCACATCTATTACTTACAAAGTCACTAGAATTTAAAGTTACTTATGATATAAGTTGAATTTATGCATTATCATAACCTGGTTTTTCCCTTAAGAATTCTCTTCATTATTATGTGTAAATGTATTGCCAGTTCTTCACTTCCATATGTAAATGTGTTTTAAGTTCTTCATCAACATACGGGAATGTGCTTTAAGTTGCTAATTAGCATACGTATTTGTGTTTTCACTTCTTCACTACCATATGTAAATGTGTTTTGAGTTCTTTAGTACATTTAAATGTGTTTTAAGTTCTTAATCATCAGAGATGAATGTTTTACATCAGGTAAATCTTTTTACATCAACTTTCTTTCATTACTGGAGGTCCTACGTCAGTTTAAAACCTCTGCAATTTGATTTATTAAATACATAAGAATTCATACAGGCGAAGAGAAGCGCTGATTCCGTCTGTCCCTTGACGCGAATAGGGAAGAGCAAATCTCCCAGGATGCATGAAGAGTTGGGGAATGTATCCTCAATAACTCACCCCTTATTAATCTCTCGGCCGATTAGGAATCATGGGGAGAGTCTGAGAGATCTAAGAGACAGCTTCTGAGAGATCTAAGAGACAGCTGCTGTATGCAAATGATGTTATTCAAATGGCAGAGTGAGATGACGACTCGGGAAGAATGTTGGATGATTTTAATAACATCTGTTGGAGATTTGCTCCTGAAGGCAAATGTGGAATTGGAAAAAGATTCTTGCTTTTTTTTTTTTTGAAAGACGTGGTCGTCACTCACAGTGCAATATTAGTCCGAATGAGAAGAACTGGAAGTTAGTGATGAGTCTAGATATCTGAAGATGAGAAAGATGTGAGGTATAAAGAAACCAACAGAAAGATGCGCGGCCAGGAGACTGTAATGATGAGCTTGGATATGTGGGAACGCATGAAAGTTGATGAAAGGATATGCTAGTATGGTTGACTGTTTAGGGAGTACAGCAACAGCTAGACAGTGAAATAGGTGGATACATACAGTGAGTAGTACTGTCTGGCACTGGCGAAAGTGATCCGGATTACCTAGCAGTGATATTAGACCGAGTGCAGCAGTGTCGTCGACATTTTGTGTCTGAGAGGGTAGAAAGGAACTTATGTTACAGTGAAAGCCCACATGTCGATGGAGGCTGAAGTGACGATGACCCCCATCTCATTCATGGTTCATGTGGTCTCGTTTCCCATCGTTAATGAGGACTGTGCAATGCAGTTTTAATTGCCCTTCATTAATCCAGGAACCAGATCATTATCTGGGTATCATTAGCACATTCATTAAGCAGCAGACTGGACCCATTTTCGAGTCAACAATATATATATATATTCATTTGTATGTAAGAAAATGTCAATTTTGTATCAGGATCGCGTTCGAATAAGGAGTCTTAACCCAAAATGAAAGCCCAGGAGGGTATTTAAGATGTAAAGAAAGCCATTAAGATGGTAATTAGAAAAGTAATGAGGTGTATTGTGACCTGAATGTGATAATTTGACCTACAGTCTGTAGACGGCGTGAACAGTTTGTGAAGCGTTGCAACTGAAGCCTGTGTAGAGTTTCACTTGAAAAGCCAAAGCGAGGAGAAAAACGAAGAGAGAAAACTATGATAATTACAGCACCGTAAAGTAACTTGCAAAATCCTTCGGTCATACAGATAAGAATGACGCCTGAGCCAGTCCAGCTCTGTAAGGATCTGCAGCCACGGGATCGAGGCTACTCCTGCAGCCCTGTGGGGATCCATAGCCACAGGATTGAGGCAACTCCTACTACCCTGTGGGGATTTATAGCCCACAGGATCGAAATAACACCTGCTTTACAGCTCACAAACAGGAAGGCGGGAGAGACAGGCCATTTCCAGCAAAAATGAATGAACAGTGAAGGAAAGAGACAAGGTATGGCTCGAATGTTCCTTCAAGACTGACTCTCGCCTGTACTCCCCTCATTAAGATGATCGGAGACAAAGTCCAAGAACAAGCTATAGTCTGAAAGATTCACTTGGTTTAACTTCACACAGCTGGAACCCTGAAACCATCTTGCTTTTTATTTCTATTTACGTGAGTCTGATTCAGGGACTCAAGTCTCGAGGACTCTACCCTTCCAGAGAACGTTGTCGGCAGTTACCGAAGCCTAGATCACTCGGTCCAGCTTTTACCAGAGTATTAAACTGTAAAGCCATCTTGTTGGGGAACCCTGCAGGGATGCTGAATCGCACGAGTCTCTTTTCAACCACGAGTTCCATGAAAACAGATTCATCTCCTGTTATGATGAGAGCACTGAGGCATCGCTGAAATCACGCTGGTGTGCACTGTCTACCGCAGTAGCTTTCCTGAAGGCAAGCACGTTAATATGATCTTTATTCTGTCCACGCAAGGCATGAATATGGTTTCTTCAAGGTCCCAACAGGAGAAACGTAAGTCTTTCTCTGGGGATTTCCTGCTTATCAGTTGTGGGCTCACACGATAGGCTGACACCATCCGGGGGAGAAGAACCCCCCGTAGAGGTTCGGGTGTCCTCTCGGGTCGTCTCGGGGGCTGTGAGGATTGCGACTGTGGTGGGCGTAGGAGCGCAGGCGCGCCTTCAGGTTGACGACGACGTCGGGTCGTAGGGCAGCGACGTCTGTCGTCTCCAACGGATCATCTGAAGGAAAAAAGAAAAATATAATCTTTAGATCAGCGAAGGTTATGATTTCAAGAAAACCCCGAACTTACAGCTGCATATCGCAAGGGGTTGTTAGAGAGGATCGTAACTAATATGCATGGTTCAGGATGATCGTAAATCATGACTGTGGTGAAAATGTATTTAACAGAGACCATATCTTCAAGAGGTAAACAAGATCTTGTGGAATGGATACAATGCATATTTAAGAGACCTTTTGTGTACCACAGAATCTGATGGGTCCACCGGAAAAGACTGAAATATGTTATCATTCACTGGAATTTGATATCGTGATGAAAACTTTATACTTAAGAGAACAGAGAAAGATAGCAAATGCTTCAGGTATAAAAACTAGAATTCTTAGAATACATTGATGTGGAAACAGGAAACTGAATCTGTGACAGACTGATGTCTTTTTTGGGGGGAATATCTTAAAGGATACGACTCATATCTATATAAAATCACATCAAAGATTCATCTGAATGAGTGTAAACAATATTCTATAAATGGTGAAGTTGTCGTAAGTCCATGAAAACACTATTAAGGTTATGACTGCTAACACAAGCATGTAAAAAGAATCTCTGAGGCTGAAGAACAACTCAACAACCCAGTGTTGCGAGAGAAACACATGAACTTATGACAAATAATGCTTACAAAAGGTTGTAGGTTAGGTTGTTATCACATAGTTGGAAAGGTACATTTGACACAAATTCGTGATAGGTACCCTTCAAGTTGTGAACACAGGGTTGTAAGATAATTCTTTTTTTTTTTTTCCTACCAGGTTATTGATTATGACTCAAACAGGAGTATTGCGACGGACCTTTGAGGTTGTAGAGTATAACGTTGTTCGGGTTGGTTCGCGTGTGCCAGGTGGAGCAACAGCGGGTGCTAACGCCCCCAGCCACGTCCGAAGGTGGGACCCACCCGTCGTAGCGACCACCGCTGCCCACCACGAGCTTCCAGTTCCTACGTCTGAGGCAGCAAGGACGGGCCAGGTCAGTCAGGTAAGGTACGTGGGAAGGACAGATTACAAAGAGACCCCGATGGTCCGTATTGGGTTTGTATCCTGAGGACAGTACGTGGGAAGGACAAGATTACAAAGAGACCCGATGGTCCGTATTGGGTTTGTATCCTGAGGACAGTACGTGGGAAGGACTGGTAAAAGAGAGAACTGATGATAACGTGGTTACCCGTATGTTTACCTTGACAGTGTTTTAGAAGGAAACTAGGAATGCAGAAAGCACCTCCTCACCCACCTCTCCCTCCGGCTCAACTGTCGACAAGGAAAAAGATTGGAAGTGTAGTGGTGAACACTGAAGCCGAGGTCATGTATAAGATCATGGAAGGGGTATGGTATGGAATATGGTCGAGTTCATGGTAGGAGGTAATGGAAAGGTATGGTAGGTATTAAAGTGGGGTTTATGGCAGGGATGACAGGGGAGTGTTTGGTAGAATTCATGGTAGGATCTAGATCAGGGCCCAGAGTAAGAACAATTGTAGGCTGAATATAAAATCGACCTAGCTAAAAACCTCACCACAGTTCGACTGGTTGTTATAAAATCTGGACGAAGCACCATCTCTTTTACCCGAGATCCCACTCGTTCCTGTCCTACACTGGATTTAAACCTCCTTCCACACAGTCCATCACAGTCCTACCATACCACTTTTCAGATATGCCTTAGAGACCCCATTCCCTTGAGAATCTTCCAATCGCTTTTTCCCATAAACCAATCACTATTATCTCTCCACCAATCTGCTGAAATATGTCAGTGTTGTTTTTCTCTTTCCAAACCGTGCCTCTAAATGCCTACGTATGCTCTCTTGCTTTACGTTACTCAAATTATCCTCATATACCATGTTCATCAATAGAGTCATTTTGAACAATCATGTCGACTAACTGCAGATAACAAGCCAGTTTCAAACAAGGGGAAAATACCACAGATAGTTTGTGAGCAAAACAGGAAACCGTGAGCATATGTGGGCCACGGGGAGTGTCATAGATTGAGCAATGCCTAGAGTAACTATTGCATAAGTTTTCTAAACCATTGCTAGGCTGGTTTAGGGTATGTCAGAGGAGTTACTCTTAGTACGTGTAGTCATACCTGATGGCACCTCTGAGCGGTCGCTTCCTCACGTTATAGACGAAGGAATCCCTCGGGGACTCTCTGTTCTTCAGGATGGCCGGCCAGAGGTTCATCCCATCGTCTTCTCTCTCCTCCTCCTCCTCCTCTTCCTCCTCCTCCTCTTCCTCCTCCTCCCCACCTCCGTCCAGCTCATTGTTGGTCTGGTCCGCGTCGTCAGACGTGAGGGAGAGGGTACGCATCCACTGTGGGATGTCCTCGAGATGTCCTGCATCCTGCTGGAGGGTCTGATCGTAGGGTCCGAAGGCATTGCCCTCAGCGACGTACAACAGTGTCTTGTACCAGTCCACTACGTGCATTAGCCTGTGAGAGAGAGAGAGAGGGAGACATCAGAACACAGAAAAACGTCTTGTATATAAACGTTTGGACAAATAAACACACGAAACGTCGTACAAACGTTTGCTAAACTACAGTGTGGAATGAAGAGCTTTATTTTGGGAGTAATTACGACCATAAGAGATTAACGGAAGACCTGCAAATCATGGCTGCAAAGGTCCTTAATACGAAGCAGTCACTGGGTAGTGTGGATACACGCAATGAAAGATTCATTCGGTATGAATGTCCAACTACCTGATGATCAAGGAGTATTTCTGACGGCATTTTAGAACGCGATGATTAAATTAATCACTGTGTCGAGTTTTTCCCGACAGGTGGTGCTGCTTTTCGAGGACATTGTAGCCCTCTGGTGGGGGAAAGTATTCCGAGTTGTT
>JAYMFT010403196.1:0-12500 GCA_038088735.1 Panulirus argus | reverse complement strand
AGTCAATATGCGACTCCCTAGTGGACGGCAGTCGAGTCGTTGACCTTGGGGGTGACCTAACACGACCCGTCTGGCTACCACGGTCGCCCAGTGTTCTCCAGTGACCTCAAATGACCTGACTGGCTGCCATGAGTCCCGGCTAACAACCCTGAGTGTTTAGTGATGACACACACTACAAACACGGGTCCCCAGGACCCGTTGCGTACAAGCTGGACTGTCTATAGAGGGATGAAGAACAACGTTACAGCTTCCAACGTCTGCCAAAAGAGAGCGCGGTAACCTAAGATGAGTTGTGACGTCAGGCGGTCACTAAGGGCACTGGTGCCTTCCCTTCCCCCCCCCCCTCCCCCTCCCCGTCGTTTTGTCACGGTTCAGTTGGCATAAGTGCCTGATGCCTTCAAGTGCCTAGGTAAATACGTAACATGAAGTGACCTTTCTCACTCATAATCCACGCGTCCCCCGTAGACCTCTCTGTGTGTATATACAAATGTATGTGCACATATGTACGTAAACTAGATACATAATCTCCTAGGAAGCCAGAGAGGCAGAAGAGCGTGTAAACAAAATGTATAGTGACTGGAGACGAGGATGGGAAGAGCTCAGTGTACCCACAGGGTCTCGATCTATCCTTACGTTCGAGTAGACTCCTGTGGTGTTGTAGAGAGGCAGTTGGTTGAAGCGGAAGTCGAAGCCACCCTCCTGCATGTGTTCGGGCGTCAGCCACTCCCGTCCGATGTGGTTCCTTCGTTCATTATTCTCCTCCTCTTCCTCCTCCTCTTCCTCCTCCTCCTCCCCTTCCTCCGAGGTCGAACTCCCCGTCTCGAGGTCGAGGCGCTTGAGGTCGTCATCCAAGCTAGGACTCGGGTACCTGAAGGGGTCGTGGTCGTTCGTGACTTCATTCTTCTGGAGCCAAAATGGCGAGCCTGTTGACAAAGAAAAAAAAAAAAGACGGGAAATTGTATGTTGACAAAAATGGACGGAAAATTTTAGAATATTGTCAATCTGTCTTTTCTAGTGAAAAAAATTAGTTTCATCCTCTTCAAGATTTTTTCTAAAAGAATTTCAGAGACAAAGTCTAATATTTTCTTTATATAGAAGCTATGTAGACTGGACAGGCATTGTCCATAAACATAATTTTTCGGTTTTTGTCAAGCAGAAATTAAGTTTTTCTCAAGATGACACAAAATCTGACATACGACGAACAGTATGCGTCAGTTAGTCTTACCAAATGACA
Source organism: Panulirus argus (assembly GCA_038088735.1). Lineage (NCBI taxonomy): Eukaryota > Metazoa > Arthropoda > Malacostraca > Decapoda > Palinuridae > Panulirus > Panulirus argus. The sequence continues at coordinate 11,266 of JAYMFT010403196.1, read as the reverse complement.
GATTTCGAGTTTCAAAAAGAAAAAAAAGCATAGAGAAATCAGATATCAGAACCACAGTGTTGCCACGATGAGTATGTAAAGCGTATTTGCTTTATAATACCAAGACCTCCCTTTGTCCTGGTGTTGCAAACAGGTCTGTGAAGTCAAAACGTAAAAATATTGCTGTGAAAAACACATTAGCATTTTAATATAGCTTGACGAAAAGAATAGTTGATGTCAAACAGCTCACTTGCTTGCAATGGTTCAGCTGAAGTTTTAGACATGGAGACAAGCACTCTTGAAAATTTACCCCCCTCTCCCTTGAGCACAAGATAACCCCTTGAGGTGTAACACTCACTGCAGAAATTACAGTGGCTTTTAAGTCATCTCGTGAGTGGTCGGAAGCACCCAAGTAACAGTTTGATCATCAAGGGTCGGTCATGCTCTACCTTTCTTTGGGGATAATTTCTTGAACCTGGTGAAGTAAGTCTGGCTGCCGAGGTAGAATCCGTAGAAGGAGTCGAACCCTCGCTTTGTCGGGGTGTAGGCCACGTTGCAGTAGCCGAGGTGCCACCTGAAACGCAAACAGGGAGACTCGTGAGAGAAAACGAAAGAGAGAGAGAGAGAGAGAACAGAGAGAGAAAGAGGTGTTCTCTTGTGGACTGACGTGGTAAGCAAAAGACACCACTCGGTAGAAATTGATACTTCAGACAAGCCACTCAGATTTTGTTGGGGGTAAAGACAGGCTCCCTCCTACATCATAGAGAGGCTTTTGCTAACTGAAAGAAAGGCTAACAAAACTAGAACAGAGTCTGAATCCCCCCCTCCGAACAATGCTTGTGCAAATATGATTAAGATCACGCTCTCTGTCCCATAAGACTCGGTGGATATTGTACTTACTCTCTGGTCGTTTTGAAAGATATAAGGTCACTATTTTGACGAAGGGATCGCAAAACCTACTTGCCGATGAGGTGGGTCTTATAGCCCAGATTCTTTAGGCGCTCAGGAAGGAGCGTCAGGGATGTGTTGAGTCCAGTGGGGCTCAGTGGAGAGGACGAGGCCTGTAAGGGAGAGTGGGAGAAGCAGGGAGACGTTAGTACGTGGTCCAGGTCAGGTGTGGTGAGGGAGATATGCGCCAGGGAGATTGCAGGTGAGGAACTTCTTGAAGTGACCTCCCTGAAGATTTAACCGACCTGCTTGCCGTATCGGAAGGGGTAGATGCCCGTGAGGAGGGCGGCTCTGGACGGGGCACACAGGGGCAGGACGTAGTGGTTCTCCAGCACGACTCCTTTCCTAGCCAGGCGAAGGAGCTCTGGGGCCTTGATGTCCGGGTTATGCCACGGGACGTCGTTGTATCCTGCAGGAGGACGAGGAGGAGTATTGAGGGAAGGTCTGTGGTCCGTGGCATACAGTCGGAGGACGTTTTGGGTGCGAGTCTTAACAGAGACTAAGGGTAAATAGCCTCAGGGTGTAAGTGTGTGTGTGTGTGTATATATGAGGGTCAACGAAAATATTTTGAATGTGAGAGAACAGGTTCAGAAAGGATTCTCTTTAGATGTTAGAGTTAGCTTTAGAGACAATGTCGTGAATAAGCAGTTGTTTTACAAACACATAAATATCTTGTTTCCACTAATCCCAAGCAGACGAGAATAAGAGGAGAGGTCAATATTGTCTCAGTGTCTAAATAAAGATGGATGTTTGTTGGACAAATACGAAGGGCATCTTGATTATGCATCTCCCAAGGGCAAAGGAATATACTGCCGTGTAAGACAGATGGAAGAGAGTTGTGTACGTTTGGAAAACACGGGTAAAGTCAGTGACAATGTGCTCGATGGAAAAACAGAGAGAGAAAGAGAGAGAGAGAGAGAGAGAGAGAGAGGAAGTTAAATTAGACTCTTGCTGGTGCCATGTTTGAGGAAAGAAGAAGGAAACAGAAGAAAATGATGATAACAAGAAGAGAGAAACAGAAGAAAATGATGATAACAAGAAGAAAGAAACAAGAAAATGATGATAACAAGAAGAGAGAAACAGAAAAAAATGATGATAAGAAGAAAGAAACAGAAGAAAATGATGATAACAAGAAGAAAGAAACAGAAGAAAATGATGATAACAAGAAGAAAGAAACAGAAGAAAATGATGATAACAAGAAGAGAGAAACAGAAAAAAAAATGATGATAACAAGAAAGAAACAGAAAAAAGTGATGATAACAAGAATAGGGAAACAGAAAAAGGTGATAACACCTCCATCATGAGCTTTAACCAGCGGAGCTCATCCACCTTACCGTGTCCTCGCTACCTTAGCCCATGTCACGCCATCCGCCGCCGAGACTCACCCAGATCATCCGCCAGAATGAAGATGATGTTTGGCGGCGGCGGCCGCCTCCCCGCCTTGGAGTCCATTACGATCTTCGTCAGTCTGTTCTTCCTCTTCAGCTCCTCCTGAAGGGTCCTCCTCAGCTTCCTCTCCTGCTGTAGCCTCTTCCGTTTCTTCCGCTCCTCTTTGCTGTTTCCCAGCCGCTGGCTGTCCCTCTCGCTCTTCAGCTTGAGTGCCTGCCTCATTCTCTGGAGGTCGAGTGCCCCCTCGACCTGCAGCAGCTCTTCCTCCCCTCGTTCGACCTGCCCGCTGCCATCTTCTACCCCTCTTTCTACCTCGGTCCGGGATGCGAGATCTCTCTTGACCCTAGACCACAAGATCTGACTCACCTCCCTCACTCCTAGATCATCCTCGTCAACTGACCAGATATCTCCCTCCTTCTCGTCCTCTTGATTCAGCCGTGAATCTCCCTCGGTTCTCGACCAGGTGTTCTCTCCTCCCTCCCCTGCGGTCGAATCGCTCTCCCTGGTCGACCAAATGCTTCCTTCGCGTTCCGGGTCGAGTGGGTCGAGTTCGCTCCCGTGGGCGAACCAATTGTCTCCGTCTGTGTTGGGGGCCGCTCGATGAGGCGAGGGAGATGATAGCTCTAGGAACGGGAGGTGAGGGTCTTCTCGATGCTCGCCTCCCTCTTGGGTCACCTGAGTAGTAACGGGAAGACGTCAAGGAGGTCATTACATCACAGACGCTGCAGGAGAAGACTACAGATTTAGTGACCAATTATTCTAACGTCATCCGATTGCGCATATAAAAGTTGATACAATTAAACTTTCTGTGTTCAGACTTACGTCAAAATGGCACCACGCGTTGTCTTATTCCGTAAGCAAGAGGGTGATTAATAGCACGGCAGTAATTGGTAATTATGGAAATGCAATGTAATTATCTTTCCAATTTCGTGGGTAATGCAAGTGATGAATCTCTGGGAACGCGTCGTGTGATAAATACGCCATAACAAGACAGACAACAAGGAAGGACCATAGTGTGTCATATATATATATATATATATATATATATATATATACATAGACTTGACCTTGTGAGAGAACCCACTCTCCCTTTTACTCTACAACCCCATAACCCCCTTTCAAAAAAAACCCTTTGGCTCACCTGGTGAAGACGTCGGTCGCTTCTGGCGGTGTCGTTGTGGTCGTTGCCAGAGCTCCACGACGAGACCAACATCCCTGAGAGGAGCAGCAGGGGCTTGACTGTGGGTAGCATCTTGGTCACTGCCGCTTCGCACTCCTGCGTAAAGGATAAGGGGATATATATATATATATATATATATATATATATATATATATATATATATATATATATGACCTTCACTATAAGATAGAAAGACAGCGTATAGAACGATTACTAAATCTTCGTGGGTACACAGCTTTTTTTAGCAATGGTTCAGTTTCGAGAAGCAGATGAGTCACGTAACAGATGGCCAGGGAAACATCTGTTCCCTGCATAAAAAGAATAGAAAAAAAAAATAATATCCTTAACGCCTCTTGTTACCATACTAGCAAATAAACTGGAGGGCTTAATGGCCCTTAAGAGGTATATAAAACGTAAGTATGGCTGGCTCAAGTGGGAGACAAAACACTGCAGCAGACGAAGAAAAAATATATTGTTTTGGTCCGGTGCATTGTGGGAGGAGCTGACGATAATCCAGGCACCAGATGGCCAAGACGTTATACTTTTTTCCAGGTAATTAAGGCTTAGTTTCTCATCTTCCTAAAGATCTTAGTTTATAAACAAAGAGTGCTGTGAGTAGGGTGGTTGTGCCGAGGATTTTGTAATATTACGTCAGACGTCTTGGAGAAAAAATGAAGACGTTGATGACTATAACAGTGGTTTTGTAAAAGCTTTCTGGGGTTATAAAAGGTCTTGGCAATGAACGTAAATGACATGTTACGCATCTACACAGTTTACTTTACCGAAGGCTTCGAGTTTACGCATAACAAAGGATGAGTACAACCGATCGTACCATCTTAGTCGGACCAGCTCAAGGTAGCCTTTGGGATAGACTCGAATCAACCGAACCACCTTACTGAAGCCTCACTGATTCGATCACGCCAATCGAACCGCCTACTGAAGCGTACCAAAATCCCCATCAGACTAAAGCCTGAACTCATCATATACACAGTAAGTGAGCAGTGGAATCTTATCACTCTTTTTCATTAGTCCTGGAGGGCCCCTGACATTCACTGTGAGAGTATATATATGGTCTCAGAATTATCCTTAACACCTGAAGGAGATGTTTAAAGATCTTTCGGGTTGGTGATTATCACTTGAACGGTGCTACCAATGAGTGACCCTGACAGTATATAGAACTTTTTTTCTTTATGTTGAAGGCTCGAGTCACGGGTTCACTTCAAGGCCGGGCCTTAATTGAAATATAGAGAATCATGAAACGGGAAAACGAAAAGACGAGGGAAAGTATTTAAGAATTCTTGAGAAAGTGAAATGTGCCAGGGCATAGTTGTTGGGAAAGACATGGGGAGGTAGAGAGCCCAGATCATTCAACCACAGGACCCTGTGGTGTGGTAACACCACCCGCTGCTCACCACAGTCTCCAACTTAAGTACTCCCTTCCTGTAACCTCTACCATGCGTCGAGTAACGTCGGTGTGATAAATAAACTCCATCAGCAGGCGATGCGTCTTGTGTCGGAGCGCGATTTGAAGTATGTGGAGCGCCTGCAAATGACGGACGGTGCTACGCATATCCTTTGAACTGATTGGTTCTGGCACGTGTGTGTGTGTGTGTGTGTGTGTGTGTGTGTGTGTATTAGCCGATCACGTAATTTACTCGTTATCATAAGCGACGGAATTTTCGCTCATCCTCTTGCTGTCAGAGACTCCTTCTCCCACTCGTTCTGGGGAGCGCTCTACCGAGATTTCCTACTCGTGAACCAACCCGTCCCGCCAGCGATGCAGTTCCATCTGTTTGGGTCGAGCTGTTCGCTACAAGCTTGCACAGACGAGCTGGATACAAGCTGTACAGCCAAGTTTTCTACAAGCCTGCACAGACGAGCTGGATACAAGCTGTACAGCCAAGTTTTCTACAAGCTTGCACAGACGAGCTGGATACAAGCTGTACAGCCAAGTTTTCTACAAGCTTGCACAGACGAGCTGTCTACAAGCTGTACAGCCAAGTTTTCTACAAGCTTGCACACTCATGTTATGATCCATTTACAACCTGGGCAGCCGAGTTGTGTACGAGTTCGTCAATCGACCTGTTTTCAGACTGTCTTCAGACCTCCTGTCCCTCATTTGTCCGTCAGTGGGCCGTCTAATTCTTGATCTCTCTGCCCCTGAACCGTGAATCCCAAAGTCGTCTGTCTGTGATCTGTCTGCCTGTCCCTGAACCGTCAATCCTTGTCTCCTCTGTCCCTCATCTGTCTTTGCCTTATCTAGTCCCTCTGTTTACACCATGGTAGGCTGGGAGTAAGCAAGAAGCAAGAATAACAAACATGTACATTAAACACGTCTTCACTGACGCTAACAGTCTTCCTGAGGTCAGAGACTGTACAGATATCCCCCGGGCCTCTGGCTATCGACTGGTCTCAAGCGCTTGGTCTCATGGGTACAGTCGACAGTTTCACCGTTAACTGTCCAGTTAGCCAGTAGGATTTGGCAAATACTGACCGTGAGTCAGTCGAATGTGGGGCCAGTGCTGTAGTCTATAACCCCGACTAACTTGTTGAGTGAGTGGTTGATCATTGTGCTGCCTTTGACTGTTGACTGTTCGTACGGTCTTTTGCTCTATGCCATCTTGACTACAAGGGGGGGATCCCTCGTGTTACAAGCCTTGGATGCGTCATGACTTCCACCTAGGATGCGAAGCCGACAAGTCGCTTATGATCAAGACAAACGATACAGGAAATTGGTTTTTGTCGCGTCCAACTGCAAGGTCGTCTCTTCAGTGTACCCAGAGGTATTATTGTTAGAGGTCAGGCTCTAGTTATTTATACGCGAGGGATTGTTTTTGGCCTCCTTAAATATTTTTTTTTCTCTCTCTCTTTACTAGCAAGTGGCATCAATGACATTACTACTGGGAGGTCAGTCAGTTCTCTCCGACTGCCACTGAGGAAAGTGATCCACTGAGGAGAGTGATGCAACGCTTTACGTGTTCTCTCTCTCTCTCTCTCTCTCTCTCTCTCTCTCTCTCGTATGTGTTTTTGAGCTGTACAGGGGAGGAGTTTCACACTAGTGGGGCTTCGTGTGTGTATATATATATATATATATATATATATATATGTTCGAAAATAATGACAGTGAAAAGCTACGTATTAAAAAAAAAAAGAATCGACCATATTGTTAAAAGTGAAAAATAAATAATTATCGGATGGATGCTCCGTGTTAACATACAGGAATGAAGGCTGATTTTAATGTTAAGATGTTAATTTGGCATTAACAAATACCCTTAGCTGGATTTCGTGATTCTATTTTCAGCTGGAGATAGAAAAAAAAAAGCCATTTGTGAACAGATGGCCCCCAGCAGGAAGAGGGTGTCGACCAGACGTGTTTGCCTGCTAGCGGCAGTGGGCGTGGGTGGGAGGGATCTCTAGGCGTGGGCGTGGGCGAGGGTACAAAGTAGCATGACTGTCAATTGTCACAGCTGCAGGCATGATGGGCCAGCCTCCCTCGCCCTGGGTGGTGAGGAACAGTTGCAGCGTCTGTTCTTGGCCAGCCACTTAGCCAGTACTAGATCACTCCCTCCTGTATTATTTGGTCACACGGCGGTAAAGCGAGGACGAGTGGGCTTTCGGTGTAAATCTTTTACGCCCTCTGCGTGCCAGATATTACCTAGATATATATGAGTGACTCCTCCATCCACCGTATAGCCATAGTAATCCCCAGACTACAGCATCACTGAAATTCTCATTTCCAAGAGAGGTTCCTCAAGGTTGCATCTTGTCACCACCGATGTTTATAGCTCACGCAGCAGATATTATCTTCTTCCCTTCCTGTGGGAAACTCGTGTAAGGTCGTCTTTGACGTAGAAAAAATCCACAGAGAGAGAGCATTATCCAACAGTTCCAGTCCTAGGCATACCCACATTGCACAATTAGACTGGCTTTGAAAGAAACTGGGAAATGAAAAAAATGAAATAAGTTTACAACTGTCGTTTAGAATGAATAACTCATGAGGGAAGTTATGATAGATGATAATCGAATACTGCATCAGAGGAGCTGTAAGATTTTGAGCCCTCACACTGACATCATGAGGTTTGATCACTACAAAGCAACCCTGACATGTTTGTTGAACCTGGTGCCACCAAGAGAGCCAAACACTACATCTGGTAGAGGACACAAACATCGCATTCATACAGTCTGCCTTTCAAGGCACTTTATCTATATGTCACAAAGCTGTTCTTATTTCTGATGGATGAGCGAAGCCAGCTTCCCCATACATCTCCATGATATACTGAGGTTTACATATGACATTTTCCCTCTGAACTGAGCATCTTCGTGTGAGAGTTGAATACAAGTTGCACAATTTGACCTTAAGACACTAAATCACCAGCTTACATCGTGTGACGGTGCGCCCTTAACTGTTACGTCCGTCACGTACGACGCTTATATGGCAGGTCGGTTGTAGGACGGTGAGGATGGAGGGATCTAGGGGAAAGGTACTGGCAGGGGGACAAGTCAGGTGATACCCTATCCGGTGTCAGGTGATGTGGTCTCCCTCTGAGGCCTATTTCTCTCTGACCGCCTTGATGGCGGGATCGTTCTTATACTCCACCTGGGGTTAGGTCTGTCTTGTAGCTGATGGTATAGGGAGTAGGTCAAGATGCCATCGATAAAGGCTGGCAACTAAAGGGGCCCGAGACCTTAGTGTTCGATTGCATGTTGGTGGTTGAGGGATCTCTCTCGTATGTGGACAGGTTTCAGCACTTACAAGGCACCGTCTAAACATGCCTTATGCTGTGATAGAGGTTAGTATTTCAGTGTCTTGTTTCGTGAAGGTTGTAAACGGTAGAGAAACTCAGACTGCACCAATGGTGGGATCATCCTCTTCTGACCCCTCACGACAGATATGAAAAGAAACCCTCCTATAACCGCATCAGGTATGGATAAGCGGTGCCTGAAAGTGCTAGAAAGACATCCACGTACAATGAGAGAGCCTCCTCCAGCCATCAACATAGAATCGGGCTTAGGTGGCAACAGCAGCCCCCCTGTTCAATGGTCAGCCTGTCCGACGGCATCTTGACCAACTCCTAATACTGTCACCCACAACACTCGAACCCTCCCCATATGAATTACAGGAGTGATCCATCGAGAGGAATAAGAGAGAGCAAAAGCATCTGGTTTAGATCATATCACCTGATCTTCATTGGGATAACACCTGTCTTATCTCCTGTCATGGCTTCCCTACACTCAACCAGCCATATAAGCTACCATCCATGGTAGACACGGTCATTGGAGCCTCACTCCCCTAACGATGGAGACTGTAGATTCGTATTATTTAACATTTTCAAAAATTTTTACGGAAGATGCCTCACGCACAAGCGAAACCTCGCGTATAAAACTCAGTGAGTTATGGTGAAGATATCTTCGCTCACACCTAAAATAAGAATAGCCTTATGAGGCAAGGACTAATTACAGTTGAGTATGCTTTGATAAGGAACATTATAATCAAGACCAATTGTGTACTTGAGAGTCATTCAGACGGTAGGAACTTTGAAGAAAAGGGTCACTGACTCGTATAAAGAGCAATCTTGAGGAACTGAGTATTAAGTTCTTAAGTCAATCCAGCACTGAAGACTCGTCTCGAGCTGAGCCAGTCTGGGATGAGAGTGCGATTGTGGAGAACACTGAAGGAATCAGGCACAATGCTAGTCGGCTCATGAAGGATGTAAACTCATAAATGAGTGTAGAACCCATTTTAGATACGAGGCCTCAGTGGTGTTTTGCTTCGCGCAGCTTGAGGAATGTGTTGAAGCCCCTCGAATGACCACTTGAGATGCTGTTTACAGACTCACTAGATGAGTAACCGATACCAGGGTTGTGGAAGAGAACAATCATTGTGTCCATCATTAAGAATGGCTTTACGTAACCTATCCTGTATCATAAACTGTTGTCTTAGCAGTTGCTGTTTGCAAACTGCTGAAACGGTAACTTGGATACTAAGAATCGTGAGTTTTTGTAAGCAAGAATTGCTTGATTGTGAGGCATCACAAGATCAGAGGGAGTTTATGACACATAGCAAGGATATTTATGCTACAGTGGTCACTAGACTTGAGAACAAGGTGGATTTAATGTTTTTTAGATTACCAAAAGGCACTTAATACAATTCTTTTAGGAAACTAATGAGAAAAATATTGAGGTCGAGTAGATGGTCGGAAAGCTTCCTAATTCTGAGTGAAACAGACGATTTGTTGCCAGAGATGAATTGTCAACCTGGGATAAAGTAACTTTTTGTGTTTCACAGGTCACACTCATCTGGAGTCTCTTGTCATTCTTTATCTGTGTCAAGCATATTACAGAGGGATTTCAGTCACACTTGCGTACGTTTGAGTATGACGTCAAATTTGCGAGGGAAGTACAAGACATTCCTCAGTCCAACTCTCTACAGAGGGACCTGCACAAGCTTCAACAATGGTCAAGTGCATAGCCACAGAAAGTCAGGCAGCAAATGTAAAACGTTCCAACTGTAAGAGGGGAAAAGGGTAAACTAGACCAGATTTTAACCACTAATTCACAAGGAGTAAACCCACGGGAGGACTTAGGGTATACCTGGGTAAACTATGTGCTCGACTTCGTCACCAGAAAGAAGACCATACGACAGTCAGTTTGAAAGTCGCCTTTACGTACATGGTTTAGATGTTTACGATTATCTTATCCACATATCTTGAAAATTATTCGATCATACTTCACATTACGGTTGCCTTACTTAAAGATACTTATGGCGCTGCTCGAAATACCGTTCATGTTACCGTCGGCATTAGATGAAATTCACTCGTAAACTTGTTGGATCTGAGTTCTGAGATAAGGATAACAATCTCAAAATTAACCTAATGAGAAGATATATGGATTAAGGGCAAGAGAATAACCACCTCAGAGTTATTTTGAGCAGTAAGGAACCATTCCACCAGCAGGTGCTGTAGAAAACTACGAAAAATATGAGGAGTCAGGAGAAACATGAGGAAAACGTATGACACTGTGTGATACAAATGTTTGCATTCTAGGCCTCACTCTTTTGGTTTCTCTTCTCCTCTCACAGCTCTCTGATGCATGACTTCATTTCACCAGCCGTTCCATCGCGGTATTTGTTGATGGAGCGACGTCTCTACCTCACCCGGCAGACTTCGGCGTCCCTCAGGATTCTGTCCTGTCGCCTTCCCTCTTTCCTCTCTAGATAAAAGATCTTCTATCATTTAACATCCAATCTTGTTCACCACGACACCGTTCATTCCACGCTATGTACTTCAATTCACTTACTGTCCCTTCTTCATCCCAGGACTAGTTCTTTTTCTCGTACTGAACATACATCTATCTCTCTCTCGCTCGAACTCTGACCTATGCAGCACCTCGTAATTGGAAAGCAATGATGTAGTTAAAACTGATAATACAGAAACACTATTTCCATCTATATATCTCTCTGTATCTCACTCTTCCCCTGAAACTAGTTTTCAAAGCACCAGATTTCAACTTTGCAATGCAAAAAACATGTTGGGCATAACCAGTTCTTTCACTCTGATCTAGAAATCTTACATAGTAAATATCAGAACTACTGCTTCCCAAAGGCTAGGGATGTTGTTTAGATGGTGCATTTATTTCTTTTGTGAGCATCAGCAATCAACAAGGGAGCTTATGTGAGCCCGTCTGAAAGGAATGTTTGTAAAGATGGGATGCTTCTCCATCCACCACTCTCTCTCTCTCTCTCTCTCTCTCTCTCTCTCTCTCTCTCTCTCT
>JAYMFT010403186.1:0-18770 GCA_038088735.1 Panulirus argus | reverse complement strand
CAAGCTGCTGCGTCACATGATTATTGTGTGGCCATCGGCAACTCAAGGGTGTGCCATTTTGATAACTGCTTCTTTCCTACACGTCGAAACTTTGGAACTCTCTACCTTCTCATATCTTTCCCAATAACTATGACCTGGCTCATTTCAAGATAAAGCGTTCAGGTTCAGAGTGTGTTGACAAGGAGATCAGGTTCAGGGCGTGTTGAAAAAGCGTTTAGGTTCAGAGCGTGTTGACAAAGCTTTCAGATTTTGGGCATGCTCAAAGAGTGTCTATGTTCAGAGCGAGTTAACAAGTGTTCAGGATCAGGGCATTTTGAAATAGTGTTTAGCTTTTGGGCGTGTTGACAAAGTATTCAGATTCGGGGCTTGTTAACAAAGTGTTCACGGTCAAGGAATATTGACAGTGTTCAGGGTCAGAGCGTGTTGACAAAGTGTTCAGATTCAGGATATGTTGAGAAATTAATCAGGTTCATTGTGTGTTGACATATTGTTCAATTTCAAGGCGTGTTGACAAAGTGTTCAGCTTCAGGGCGTTTTGACAAAGTGTTCATGTTCAGGGCATTTTGAAAAAGTGTTCAGATTTAGGGGTGTTGACTAAGTGTTTAGGTTCAAGACGTGTTGGCGATGTTTTCTGATTCAGGACGTGTTGAAAAAGTGTTGAGGTTCAGGGCGTGTTGACAAAGTGTTGATATTCAAGGCTTGTTGACAAAGCTCTCAGGTTCAGGGTATATTTAAAAAGTGCTCAGGTTCAGGGCGCGTTAACAAAGGGTTCAGGGACAAGACATGTTGAAAAGCGTTTTGGGTCAGAACATATCGACAAATTATTCAAGTTCAAGACGTGTTGACAAAATGTTCAATTCAGGGCCTGTTGACAAAGTGATGACGGTCAGGGAATACTGACCTAGTTTTCAGGGTCAGGGCATGTTGACAAAGTGCTCAGGTTCAGTAAGTGTTGAGAAATTGATTAGGTTCAGGTCACGTAGACAATGTGTTCAAGTTCAGGGCGTTTTGACGATGAGTTAAGGTTCAGGGCGTGTTGACAAAGTGTTCAGGGTGAGGGAGTGTTAACAAATTTTTCACTTTCAGGGCTTGTTGACAAAGTGTTCACGGTCAGGGAATACTGACCTAGTTTTCAGGTCAGGGCATGTTGACAAAGTGCTCAAGTTCAGGGAGTGTTGAGAAATGAATCAGGATCAGGTCACGTAGACAAAGTGTTCATGTTCAGGGCCTCTTGACGATGAGTTAAGGTTCAGGGCGTGTTGACAAAGTGTTCAGGGTCAGGGCGTGTTGACAAAGCGTTCAGGTTTAAGGGGTGTTCAAAAAGTGTTCATGTTCATGGCTTATAACAAAATGTTCAGGGTCAGGACATGTTGACAAAGTGTTTAGGTTCAGGGCGTGTTGACAAAGTATTCAGGTTCAGGTCGTGTTGACAAAGTGTTCACGGTCAGGGAATATTGACAAAGTATTCAGGGTCAGGGCATGTTCAAAAGTGTTCAGGTTCTGATTGTGTTGAGAAATTAGTCAAGTTCATTGTGTGTCGACAAATTGTTCAAGTTCATGGCGTGTTGAAAAGTGTTCAGGTTCAGTGTGTGTTGACAAAGTGTTTGGTTTCAGGGCGTGTTGACAAAGTTTTCAGGTTCAGGGCGTGTTGACAAAGTGTTCATATTCAAGGCGTGTTGACAAAGAGTTCAGATTCAGGACATATTTAAAAAGTGTTCATGTTCAAGGCGCGTTAACAAAGGGTTCAGGGACAAGGCATGTTGACAAAGTGTTTAGATTCAGAACATGTTGACAAAGTTTTCAGCTTCAGGGCGTGTTTAAAAGTGTTCAGGTTCAGGGCTTGTTTACAAAGTATTCAGGTTTAGGGTGTGTTGACAGTGTTCAAGGTCAGGGAATATTGACAAAGTGTTCAGGGTTAGGGCATGTTAAAAGAGTTCAGGTTCAGGGTGTGTTGAGAAATTTATCAGGTTTAGTGCGTGTTGACAAAGTGTTAAGGTTCTGGGCGTCTTTTAAAAGTGCTCAGGGTTAAGCCGTGTTGACAAATTGGTGAGGGTCAGGGCATGTTGATAAAGTATTCAGGTTCGGTCTACTGAGAAATTAATCAGGTTCCGGGCGTGTTGATAAATCTAAGTTCAGGGCGTGTTGACAAAGTGTTTACGTTTAGGGCATTTTCACAAAGTGTTCACGTTCAGTGTATGTTGACAAAGTGTTCAAGTTGAGGGCGGTTTGAAAAAGTGTTTAGGGTCAGGACATGTTGACAAAGTTTTAATTGTCAGAGCATGTTGGCAAAGTGTTCACGGTCAGGGCATCTTAACATAGTGTTCACGGCGAGGAAATGTTGACAAAATTTTCATTGTCAAAGCATGTTGACGAAGTGTTCACGGTCAAGACATGTTGAGAAAGTGTTCACGGTCAAGACATGTTGAGAAAGTGTTCAAGTTCATGGCATGTTGATGGAGTGATCAGGTTCAGGGCGTGTTAACAAAATGTTCAGGTTATGGCGTGTTTTCAAAGTATTCAGGGTCAGGGCATGTTGACAAAGTGATCAGGTTCAGGGCATGTTGATAAAGTGTTCAGTTTCAGGGAAGGTTGACAAAGTGTCCAGATTTAGGGCGTGTTGACAAAGTGTCCATGTTCAGAGCGTATTGAGAAAGTGTTCAGGATCAGGGAAAGTTGACAAAGTGTTCAGGTTCAGGGCATGTTGATAAAGTGTTCCGTTTCAGGTAAGGTTGAAAAAGTGTCCAGATTTAGGGCATGTTGACAAAGTGTTCATGGTCAGAGCGTATTGAGAAAGTGTTCAGGATCAGGGCATGTTGACAAAGTGTCCAGATTTAGGGCGTGTTGACAAAGTGTTCATGTTCAGGGCGTATTGAGAAAGTGTTCAGGATCGGGGAAGGTTGACAAAGTGTTCAGGTTCAGGGTATGTTGATAAAGTGTTCAGTTTCAGGGAAGGTTAACAAAGTGTCCAGATTTAAGGCGTGTTGACACTGTGTTCATGTTCAGAGCGTATTGAGAAAGTGTTCAGGATCAGGGCATGTTGACAAAGTGTCCAGATTTTGGGCGTGTTGTCAAAGTGTTCAGTGTCGGGGAAGGTTGACAAAGTGTCCAGATTTAGGGCGTGTTAACAAAGTGTTCATATTCAGAGCGTATTGAGAAAGTGTTCAGGATCAGGGCATGTTAACAAAGCGTCCAGATTTAGGGCGTGTTGACAAAGTGTTCAGTTTCAGGGAAGGTTGACAAAGTGTCCAGTTTTAAGGCGTGTTGACAAAGTTTTCAGGCTTAGGGCGTGTTGACAGATTCGGGTTGTCCTGACAAGTTTTAACGGTCAGGGAATATAGACAAAGCGTTCAGGGTCAGGCTATGTTGACAAAGTATTCACTGTCACGGCATGTTTACATAGTGTTCACTGTCAGGGAATGTTGACAAAGTTTTCAGGGTCAGACAATGTTGAAAAGTGTTCAGGGGCAGCCAGTGTTAACGAAATGTCATTGTCAGAGCATGTTGACAAATTGTTCACGGTCAGGACATGTTGACGAAGTGTTCACGGCCAGGGCATGTAGATAAAGTGTTCCCTGTAAGGGCAATTGTAGACAAAGTGTTCACGGTCAGAAAATGTTGACAAAACGCTCACGGTCAGGACATGTGGACAAAGTGTTGACGATCATGGCATTTTGACATAGTGCTCAAAGTCAAGAACTGTTGGCAAAGTGTTCGGGGTCAAGGAAAGTTGACAATTGTTCAGGGTAAGGGTGTGTTGACAAAACGTTTAGGTTCGGGGCATGTTGACAATGTCTTTAAGGTCAGGCAATGTTGACAAAGTGTTAACGGTCAGGGGATGTCGATAAATTGCTCAAGGTTTAGGAATGTTGACAAAGCGTTCAGATTCAGGGTGTGTTGACTATGGTTTCAGGGTCAGGGCGTGTTGATAAAGTGTTCAGGTTCAGGACGTGTTGAAAAAGTGTTCAGGTTTAGGGCATGTTGACAAAGTTTTCAGGTTCAGGAAATGTTACTGAATGTTTTCAGGTTTAGGGCTTGTCTATAATGTGTTCAGGCTCAGGGCGTGTTGAAAAAGTTTTCAGGTTCAGGGCATGTTGATAAAATGTTCAGTTTCAGGACACGTTGACAAAGTGTTCAAGTTCACGGCATGTTGACAAAGTTTTCAGGTTGGGGCGTGTTATCAAAGTGTTCAGGTTAAGGATGTCTTGACAAAGTGTTCAGGTTCAGGATGTGTTGACGAAGATTTAACTGTCAGAGAATATAGACAAAGTGTTGATGACAACGTGTTCAGGGTCAGGTTATGTTGACAAAGTGTTCATGGTCAGGTCATGTTTACATAGTGTTCATGGTCAAGGAATGTTGACAAAGATTTCAGGGTCCGGGAATGTTGACAAAGTTTTTAAGATCAGGTAATGACGATAAAGTGTTCATTTTCAGAGAATGTTGACAAAGTATTCACGGTTAGGGCATGTTACCATAGTATTCAGTATCAGAGCATGTTGAAAAAGTGTTCACTGTAAGGGCAATTGTTGACAAAGTGTTCACGGTTAAGGAATGTTGACAAAGTGTTCAGGAACAGAGAATGTTGGCAGTGTTCACAGTCAAGGCATGTTGATATAGTGTTCATGATCAAGAAATGTTGACAAAGTGTTCAGGGTTAGGGAATGTTGACAAAGTGTTCAGGGTCAGGTAATGTTGAGTAACTGTCAGCAGTGACAAAGTTTTCAAAGTTGGCAAAGTGTTCAGGGTCAAGGAATGTTCACAATTGTTTAGGGTAAGAGTGTATTGACAAAGCGTTCAGGGACGGTTCATGTTGACAAAGTCTTCAAGGTCAGGCAATGTTGAAAAAGTGTTTGCGTCCAGGGAATGTTGATAAAATGTTCATCGTCAGGGAATGTTGACAAAGTGTTCACGTTCAGGGTCTGGTGACAAAGTGTTCAGGTTCAGAGCGTTTTGATAGTGTTCAGGGTCAGGGCGTGTTAATAAAGTGTTCAGGTTCAGGGCATGTTGTCAAAGCGTTCAGGTTCAGGGCATGTTGACAAAGTTTTCAGGTTCAGGGAATGTTGCCGAAAAGTTCAGGTTCATGGATTGCCTAAAAAGTGTTCAGGCTCAGAGCGTGTTGGCAAAGTTTTCAGGTTCATTGCATGTTGATTAAGTGTTCAGGTTTAGGGCGTGTTGTCAAAGTGTTCAGGTTCAGGATATGTTGACAAAGTGTTCAGGTTCAGGGCGTGTTGACAAAGTGATCAGGTTTAGGATGTGTTAACAACGTTTTGACGGTCAGGGAATATAGACAAAGTGTTCAGTGTCAGGGTTTGATGACAAAGTGTTCAGGGTCAGGTTATGTTGAAAAAAGTGTTCACGGTCAAGGCACGCTTACACAGTGTTCACGGTCAGGGAATGTTGAGAAATTTTTCAGAGTCAAGTAATGTTGACAAAGTGTTCAAGGTCAAGGGATAATGGGAAGTGTTAATTTTCAGAGCATGTTGACAAAGCATTCACGGTTTTCATGTTTACATAGTGATCAATGTCAGAGGATGTTAATAAAGTGTCCACGGTAAGGGCATGTTGAGTGTTCACGGTAAGGGCAATATTTGACAAAGTGTTCACGGTCAGGTAATGTGATAAAGTGTCCAGGGTCAGAGAATGTTGACAAAGATTTCACGGTCAGGGCATGTTGATAAAGTGGTCACGGTCAGGGCATGCTAACATAGCGTTCATGGTCAAGAAATGTTGACAAAGTGTTCAGGGTTAGAAAATGTTGGTAAAATGTTCAGGGTCAGGTAATGTTCGTAAAGTGTTCAGGGTTGGGGAATACTGACAATTGTTAAGGATAAGGGTGTGTTGACAAAGCGTTCAAGGTAGGGCCATGTTGACAAAGGCTTCCAGTCAGGCAATGTTGACAAAATGTTTGCGGTCAGGGAATGTTCATAAAGTGTTAAGAGTTAGCGAATGTTAACAGAGCGTTCAAGTTCAAGGTCTAGTGACAAAGTGTCCAGGTTCAAGGAGTGTTGACAAAGTGTTCAGGGTCAGTGCTTGTTGACAAAATGTTCATGTTTAGGGCATTTTGACAAAGTTCCTAGGTTCATGGCATGTTGACAAAATGTTCAAGTTCAGGGTGAGTTGTTAAAGTGTGCATGATCAAGGCGTGTTGACAAAGTGTTCAGGTTCAGGGCATATTAGAAAATTTTTCAGATTTAGAATGTGCTGACAAAGTGTTCAAGTTGAGGGTGTATTAAGAAAGTGTTCACCGTCAGGGATTATAGACAAAGTGTTCAGGGTCAGGTTATGTTGATAAAGTGTTCACGGTTAGGGTAAGTTTACATAGTGTTCACTGTCAGGGAATGTTGACAAAATTTTCAGGGTCAGGAAATGTTCATAAAGTGTTGAGGGTAAGGGCATGTTGACAAGGTGTTCAACTTCAGGGCGAGTTGACAAAGTATTCAGGGTCAGGGCTTGTTGAAAAAGTGTTAAGGTTCAGAGCATGTTGAAAAGTTTTCAGGATCAGGGAATGTTACCGAAAGTTTTCAGGTTCAGGACATGTCTAAAGTGTTCAGGTTCAGGGCGTGTTGATACAGTTTTCAGGTTCAGGGCATATTGATAAACTGTTCAGGTTCAGGGAATATTAGCAAAATTTTCAGTTTAGGTCGTGTCTACAAAATGTTCAGGTTCAGGAAATGCTGACAAAGTCTTCAGGTTTAGGGCGTGTTAACAAAGTGTTTAGGTTCAGAGCGTGTTTTCTTAGTATTCAGGCGCAGGGAATATTGGCAAAATTTCCAGTTTAGGTCGTATGTACAAAGTGTTCAGGTTCAGGGAATGTAGACAAACTGTTCAGGTTCAGGGCGTGTTGACAAAGTGTTTACGTTTAAGGCATGTTGACAAAGTGTTTGGGTTCAAGACGTGTGGGCAAAGTGTTCAGGTTCAGGTCTTGTTGACAAAGTGTTCATGTTTAGAGTATGTTGTAAGTGTTCTGGTTCATGGCGTGTTGAAAAACTGTTCTCCTTTATGGCGTGTTAACAATTTATTCAGATTCAAGCGTGTTGACAAAGTGTTCAGGTTTAGGATGTGTTGACAAATTGTTCAGGGTCAGGGTGTGTTGACAAAGTGTACTCGGTCGGGGCATTGTAAAAGAGTATTCACGGTCAATTAATGTTCAAAAAATGTTCAGGTTCAGGGCATGTTGACATAGTGATAACGGTCAGCGAATGTTGACAAAGTGTTCAAAGTAAGGGCATTTTGACAGAGTGTTCACTGTTAGGGAATGTTGACAAAGTGTTCACGGTCATGGAATGTTGACAGAGTGTTCACGGTCAGGGCATGTTGACAAAGTGTTCACGGTAAGGGCAATTTTTGACAAAGTGTTCACCGTCAGATGAAGTTGATAAAGTGTTCAGGGTCAGAGAATGTTGACAAAGTGTCCACAGTTTTGCCATGTTTACATAGTGTTCACTGTCGGGGAATGTTGACAAAATTCTCAGGGTCAAAGAATGTTCATACAGTTTTCAGGATAAGGTCATATTGACGAGGTGTTCAAGCTCAGGGTGTGTTGACAAAGTATTCAAGGTCAGGGCTTGTTGAAAAAGTGTTAGGGCTCAGGGCATGTTGACAAAGTTTTCAGGATCAGGGAATGTTGCCGAAAGTTTTCATGTTCAGGGCGTGTTGATAAATCTTTCAAGATCAGGGAACATTTGCAAAATTTTCAGTTTAGGTCGTATCTACAAAATGTTCAGGTTCAGGGAAAGTTGACGAAATGTTCAGGTTTAGAGCGTGTTTTCATAGTATTCAGGGTCAGGCATGTTGAAAAAGTGTTAAGGTTCAGGGCATGTTGACAAAGTGTTCAGGTACAGGGAATATTGGCAAAATTTTCAGTTTAGGTCAAGTCTATAAAGTGTTCAGGTTCAGGGAATGTTGACAAACTGTTCAAAGTCAGGGAATTTTGACAAAGTTTTCAGGTTCGGGGCATGTTGACAAATCATTTAGGTTCGGGGCGTGTTGACAAAGTGTTTACGTTCTGGGCATATCAACAAAGTGTTTAGGCTCAAGACGTGTGGACAAAGTGTTTAGGTTCAGGTCGTGTTGACAAAGTGTTCAGATTCAGAGCATGTTGAAAAAGTGTTCTGGTTCAGGGAGTGTTGAAGAATTGTTCAGCTTCACGGCGTGTTGACAAATTATTCAGGATCAACTCGTGATGACAAAGTGTCCAGGTTTAGGATGTGTTGACAAATTGGTCAGGGTCAGGGTGTGTTGACAAAGCGTACAGGGTCGGGGCATTTTAAAAGAGTTTTGACGGTCATTTAACGTTCAAAAAATGTTCAGGTTCAGGGCATGTTAACAGTGATAACGGTCAGCGAATGTTGACAAAGTGTTCAAAGTCAGGGCATTTTGACAAATTGTTCAATGTCAGGAAATGTTGACAAAATGTTCACGGTCATGGAAAGTTGACAGTGTTCACGGTCAGGGCATGTTGACAAAGTTTTCATGGTAAGGGCAATTTTTGACAAAGTGTTCACGGTTAGAGCATGTTTACATAATGTTCACTGTTAGGGAATTTTGACAAAATTTTCGGGGTCAGGAAATGTTCATTAAGTTTTCAGGGTAAGGGCATATTGACAAGGTGATCAAGTTCAGGGTATGCTGACAAAATGTTCAGGTTCAAGGCGTGTTGACAGAGTATTCAGGGCCAGGGCTTATTGAAAAAGTTTTAAGGTTCAGGGCATGCTGACAAAGTTTTCAGGATCAGGAAATATTGATAAACTGTTCAGGTTCAGGGAATATTAGCAAAATTTTCAGTTTAGGTCGTGTCTACAAAATGTTCAGGTTCAGAGAATATTGACAAAGTGTTCAGGTTTAGGGCGTGTTGACAAAGTGTTCAGATTCAGGGCGTGTTTTCAAAGTATTCAGGGTCAGGCAGGTTGACAAACTGTTCATGTTCAGGGGATGTTTACAGAGTTTTCAGGATCAGGGTGTGTTGACAAAGTGTTTAGGTTCTGTATGTGTTGACAAAGTTTTCAGGGTCAGGGAATATTGGCAAAATTTTCAGTTTAGGTCATGTCTACAAAGTGTTTAGGTTCATGGAATGTTGACAAACTGTTCAGGGTCAGGGAATGTTGATAAAGTGTTCAGGTTCAGGGAATGTTGACAGTGTTCAGGATCAGGGTGGGTTGACAATGTGTTCAGGTTCAGTATGTGTTGACAAAGTTCTAAGGGTCAGGGAATATTGTAAGAGTGTTCATGGTCTAGGTGTTTTGAAAAAGTTTTCAGGGTCAGGGTATATTGACAAAGTTTTCAGGTTCAGTAGGTGTTGACAAAGTTGTAAGGGTCAGGGAATATTGTAAAAGTCTTCATGGACAAGGCGTGTTGAAAAAGTATTCAAGGTCAGGATGTGTTGACAAAGCGTACAGGGTAGGGGCCTTTTAACTGAGTATTCGCGGTCAGGTAATGTTCAATAAATGTTCAGCTTCAGTGCATGTTGACATAGTGTTAACGGTCAGGGAATGTTGACAAAATGATGAAGTCAGGGCATTTTGACAAAGTGTTCATGGTCAAGGCGTTTTGACAGTGTTCAATGTCATTGAACGGTGACAAAGTATTCACGGTAATGGAATGTTGATAGAGTGTTCATGGTCAGTGCATGATGAAAAAGTGTTCATGGTCACTGCATGATGACAAAGTGTTCATGGTCAAGGAATGTTGACGAAGTGTTCCTGGGTCAGGTAATGTTAACAAAGTGTTTACGGTCAGGAAAAGTTGACAAAGTGGTCAAGGTCAGGGAATGTTAAAAAAGTTTTCAGGGTCAGGTTGAGAAAGTGTTCAAGGTAATGATGAAAAATGTTCACGGTAAGGGCATGTTGAGAAAGTGTTTAGGTTCAGGAATTGTTGAGAAAGTGTTTAGGTTAGGAAAGGTTGACAAAGTGTTCAGGTTCGGGGATTGTTCACAAGTAATTCAGGTTCAGGGCGTGTTGAAAAAGTATTTACGTTTAGGGTGTGCTGACAAAGTGTTCACCGTCAGGGCACATTGAAAAAATCTTTTAGATTCAAGACGTGTTGACAAATTATTCAGGTTCAAGACGTGTGGACAAAGTGTTCAGGTTCATGTCGTGTTGACAAAATGTTCAGGTTCAGAGCATGTTGACAAAGTGTTCTGATTCAGGGCGTGTTGAAATACTGTTCAGGTTCATGGATTGTTAACAAATTATTCAGGTTCAAGTCGTGTTAAAGTGTTCAGGTTTAGAGCGTGTTGACAATTTGTTCAGGGTCAGGGTGTGTTGACAAAGCGTAAAGGGTTGGGGCATTTCATCAGAGTATTTACGGTCATTTAATGATCAAAATATGTTCAGATTCAGGGAATGTTGACATAGTGATAACGGTCAGGGAATGTTGTCAAATTGTTCAAAGTCAGGGCATTTTGACAAAGTGTTCAGTGTCAGGGAATGATGACAAACTTTTCACTGTCAGGGCATGTTGACAAAGTGTTCATTGTCAGGGCATTTTGACCACGTGTTCATGGCCAGGGCATTTTGACAAAGTGTTCAATGTCACAGAATGTTGACAAAGTGATCAAGGTCATGGAATGTTGACAAAGTGTTCACGGTATGTGCATGTTGACAAAGAGTTCATGGTCTGGGCATGCTGAGAGTGTTCAGGGTCAGGATATGATGACATAGCGTTCCTGGATCAGGTAATGTTTACAAAGTTTTCACGGTCAGGAATAGTTGACAAAGTGTTCAGGGTCAGGGAATGTTGAAAAAGTTTTCAGGATCAGGCTAGGTTGAAAAAGTGTTCAAGGTCAGGTAATGATGAAAAGTGTTCACTGTCAGGGCATGTTGAGAAAGTGTTCAGGTTCAGAGAATGTTCAAAAGTGTTCGGGGTGAGAGAATATTGAGAAAGCTTTCAGGTTCGGGGCGTGTTGACAAATTACTCAGGTCTAGGGCGTGTTGGAGAAGAGTTTACGTTCAGGTCGTGCTGAGAAAGTGTTCACGGTCAGGGCATGTTAAAAATGTGTTAAGAATCAAGATGTGTTGAAAGAATGTTCATGCTCAGGTCGTGCTGACAGAGTGTTTGCGTTCAGGGCATGTTGACAAAGTGTTTAGGTTTAAGTCATGTGGGCAAAGCTTTCAGGTTCATGACGTGTTGACGAAGTGTTCAGGTTCAGAGCATGTTCACAAAGTATTCTGGTTAAGGGCGTGTTAATAAACTGTTCAGGTTTATGGCGTGTTAACAAACTATTCAGGTTCAAGTTGTGTTGATAAAGTGTTCAGGTCTAGGGTGTGTTGAGAAAGCCTACAGGGTCGGGGCATATTAACAGAGTATTCACGGTCAGTTAATGTTCAAAACATTATCAGGTTCAGGGCATGTTGACAGTGATAACGGTCAGCGAATGTTGACAAATTATTCAATGTCAGGGCATTTTGACAAAGTGTTCAATGTCAGGGAATGTTGACAGAGTGTTCACGGCCACGGTATGTTGACAAGGTGTTCACGGTAAGGGCAATTATTGACAAAGTGTTCACGGTCAGGTTATGTTGATAAAGTGTTTACGGTCCGAGAATGTTGACAAAGTGTTCACGGTTAGGACATGTTTACACAGTGTTCTCTGTCAGGGAATGTTGACAAAATTTTCGTGGTCGGGAAAATTTTCATAAAGTGTTCAGGGTAAGGGCATACTGACAAGGTGTTCAAGTTAAGGGTGTATTGACAAAGTGTTCAGGTTCAAGGCGTGTTAAGAGAAGTATTCAGGGTCAGGGCTTGTTGAAAAAGTGTTAAAGTTCAGGGCATGTTGACAAAAATTTTCATGATCAGGGAATATTACCGAAAGTTTTCAGGTTCAGGGCGTGTCTAAAAAGTGGTCAGGTTAAGGGCGTGTTGATAAAGCTTCCAGCTGGAGTTCAGGGCATGTTGATAAACTGTTCAGGTACTGGGAATATAAGCAAAATTTTCAGTTTAGGTCGTGCCTACTAAATGTTCAGGTTTAGGGCGTGTTGATAAAGTGTTCATGTTTAGGGCGTGTTTTCAAAGTGCTCAGGGTTAGGCATGTTGACAAAGTATTCAGGTTGAGGGTATATTAACAAAGTGTTCAGCTACAGGAAATATCGGCAAAATTTTCAGTTTAGGTTATGTCTGCAAAGTGTTCAGGTTCATGGAATGTTGACAAACTGTTCAGGGTCAGGAAGTGTTGACAAAGTGTTTACGGTTATGGAATATTGACAGATTGTTCACGGTCAGTGCATGTTGACAAATTGTTCAGGTTCAGAGCATGTTCATAAAGTCTTCAGGTTCAGGGCATATTGACAGAGTGTTCAGGATCAGGGTTTGTTGACAAAGTGTTCAGGTTCAGTATGTGTATATGAAGTTTTCAGGGTCAGGGAATATTGTAAATGTGTTCATGGTCAAGGTGTGTTGAAAAAGTGTTCAGGGTCAGGGTCTGTTGACAAAGCGTACAGGGTCGGGGCCTTTTAATAGAGTATTTAGGGTCAGGTGATATTCAAAAAATGTTCAGCTTCAGGGCATGTTGACATAGTGTTAACGGTCAGGGAATGTTGAGAAAGTGTTGAAGTTAGGGCATTTAGACAAAGCGTTCAATGTCAGGGAATGATGACAAGCTGTTCACGGTCAGGTCATGTTGACAAATTGCTCATGGTCAGGGAATATTGACAAAGTGTTCATGGTCAAGGCGTTTTGACAAAGTGTTCAAAGTCAGGGAATGTTAACAGAGTGTTCACAGTCATGGATTGTTGACAGAGTGTTCATGGTCAGTGCATGATGCCAAAATGTTCATGGTCAGGGCATGTTGACAAAGTGTTCAGGGTCAGGATATGATGACAAAGTGTTCACGGTCAGGGAATGTTGACAAAGTGTTCCTGGGTCAGGTAATGTTTACAAAGTGTTTACGGTCAGGAAAGGCTGACAAAGTGTTCAGAGCCATGGAATGTTGAAAATGTTTTCAAGGTAAGGGCAGGTTGAAAAAATGTTCAAGGTCAGGTAATGATTAAAAATGTTCACGGTCAGGGCATGTTGAGAAAGTGTTCAGGTTCAGGGCATGTTAAGAAAGTGTTTAGGGTCAGGAAATGTTGACAAAGTGTTCAGTTTCGGGGAGTGTTAACAAATGATTCAGTTTCAGGACGTGTTGAAAAAGCGTTTACGTTTAGGGCGTGCTGACAAAGTGTTCACGGTCAGGGAATGTTGAAAGAATTATTTAGATTCAAGATGTGTTGACAAATTATTCATGTCCAGGGTGTGTTGTCAAAGTGTTTACGTTCAGGGCATAATGACAAAATGTTTATGTTCAAGGCGTGTGGGCAAAGTGTTCATCTTCAGGTCGTGTTGACAAAGTGTTCAGGTTCAGAGCATGTTGACAAAGTGTTCTGGTTCAGGGCGTGTTGAAAAACTGTTCAGGTTTATGGACTGTTAACAAATTATTCAGGTTCAAGTGTTGATGACAAAGTGTTCAGGTCTAGTGCGTGTTGACAATATGTTCAGGGTCAGGGTGTGTTGACAAAGCGTAAAGGGTGGAGGCATTTTAACAGAGCATTCATGGTCATTTAATGTTCAAAATATGTTCAGGTTTAGGGCATGTTGAAGTAGAGATAATGGCAGGGAATGTCGACAAAGTGTTCAAAGTTAGGGCATTTTGACAAAGCGTTCAATATCAGGGAATGATGAAAACCTTTCACGTCAGGGCATGTTGACAAAATGTTCATGGTCAGGGCATTTTGACAATGTGTTCATGGTCAGGGCATGCTGACAAAGTCTTCAGGGTCAAGGTATGACGACAAAGTGTTTACGGTCAAGGAATGTCGACAGTGTTCCTGGATCAGGTAATACTTACAAAGTATTCAAGGTCAGGAAAAGATGACAAAGTGTTTAGGGTCAGGGAATGCTGAGAAAGTTTTCAGGATCATGGCATGTTGAAAAAGTGTTCAAGGTCAGGTAATGATGAAAAGTGTTCACGGTTAGGGCATGTTGAGAAAGTGTTCAGGTTCAGGGAATGTTGAAAAAGTGTTCAGGGTGAGGGAATATTGACAGTGTTCAGGTTCGGTGCGTGTTGACAAATTACTCAGGTTTAGAACGTGTTGGAAAAGTGTTTACGTTCAGGTAGTGCTGAGAAAGTGTTCACGGTCAGGGCATGTTGAAAAAGTATTTAGATTCAAGATGTGTTGACAAAGTGTTCATGTTCAGGTCGTGTTGACAAAGTGTTTGCGATCAGGGTATGTTGACAAAGCGTTTAAGTTCAGGACGTGTGGGCAAATTGTTCAGGTTCAGGTCGTGTTGACAAAGTGTTCAGGTTCAGTGCATGCTTACAAAGTATTCTGGTTCTGGACGTGTTGACAAACTGTTCAGGTTAATGGCGTGTTAACAAATTATTCAGGTTCAAGTCTTGTTGACAAAGTGTTCAGGTTTAGGGCGTGTTAACAAATTGTTCAGGGTCAGGATGTGTTGACAAAGCGTACAGGGTCGGGGCATTTTAACAGAGTATTCGCGGTCAGGTAATGGTAAAAAATATTCAACTTTAGGGCATCTTGACATAGTGTTAACGGTCAGAGCATTTTGACAAAGTGTTGAAGTCAGGGCATTTTGACAAAGTGTTCAATGTCAGGGAATGATGACATAGTGTTCACGGTCATAGCATGTTGAAAAAGTGTTTAGATTCAAGACGTGTGGGCAAAGTGTTCAGGTTCAGGTCGTTTTGACAAAGTGTTCAGGTTCAGATCATGTTTACAAAGTATTCTGGTTCTGGGCGTGTTGATAAACTGTTCAGGTTAATAACATGTTAACAAATTATTCAGGTTCAAGGCGTGTTGATAAGTGTTCAGGTTTTGGGCGTGTTGACAAATTGTTCAGGGTCATGGTGTGTTGACAAAGCATACACGGTCGGGGCATTTTAACAGAGTATTCGCGGTCAGGTAATATTAAGAAAATATTCAGCTTCAGGGTACGTTGACATAGTGATAACGGTCAGGGAATGTTGACAAAGTGTTGAAGTTAGAGTATTTTGGCAAAGTGTTCAATATCAGGAAATGATGACATAGTGTTCACGGTCAAGGCATGTTGACAAAGTGTTCATGGTCAAGGTATGTTGACAAAGTGTTTATGGTCAAGGCATTTTGACAGTGATCAGTGTTAGGGAATGTTGACAAGGTGTTCACGGCCATGAATTGTTGACAGAGTGTTCACGGTCAGTGCATGTTGACAAAGTGTTCAGGGCCAGGATATGATGACAAAGTGTTTACGGTCAAGGAATTTCGACAAAGTGTTCCTGGATCAGGTAATGTATACAAAGTGTTTACGGTCAAGGAATTTCGACAAAGTGTTCCTGGATCAGGTAATGTATACAAAGTGTTCACGGTCAGGAAAAATTGACAGTGTTCAGGGTCAGGGGATGTTGAAAAAGTTTTCAGGATCAGGCCAGGTTGAAAAAGTGTTCAAGGTCAGGTAATTATGAAAAGTGTTCACGGTCAGGGCATGTTGAGGAAGCGTTCAGGTTCAGAGAATGTTGAGAATGTGTTCAGGGTGAGAAAATATTGATAAAGTATTCATATTCGGTGCGTGTTGACAAATTACTTAGGTTTAGGACGTTTTGGAGAAGTGTTTACGTTCAGGTCGTGCTGAGAAAGTGTTCACAGTCAGGGCATGTTGAAAAAGTGTTTAGATCCAAGATGTGTTGACAATGTGTTTATGTTCAGGTCGTGTTGACAAAGTGTTTACGTTCAGGGCATGTTGACAAAGTGTTTAGGTTCAAGACGTGTGGGCAAAGTGTTCAGGTTCAGGACGTGTTGACAAAGAGTTCAGGTTCAGAGCATGTTTACAAAGTATTCTGTTTCTGGACGTGTTGATAACTGTTCTGGTTAATGGCGTGTTAACAAATTATTCAGGTTCAAGGCGTGTTGACAAAGTGTTCAGGTTTAGGGCGTGTTGGCAAATTGTTCAGGGTCAGGGTGTGTTGACAAAGCGTACAGGGTCGGGGCATTTTAAGAGAATATTCGCGGTCAGGTAATGTTCAAACAAATATTCAGTTTCAGGGCATGTTGACGTAGTGTTAACGGTCAAGGAATAATGACAAAGTGTTGAAGTCAGGAAATTTGGCAAAGTGTTCAATTTCAGGGAATGATGACAAAGTGTTCACGGTCAGGGCATCTTGACAAAGTGTTCATGGTCAGGGTATGTTGACCAAGTGTTCATGGTCAAGGCATTTTGACAGTGATCAGTGTCAGGGAATGTTGACAAGGTGTTCACGGTCATGGATTGCTGACAGTGTTCACGGTCAGTGCATGTTGACAAAGGGTTCAGGGTCACGGTATGTTGATAAAGTGTTCAGGGTCAGGATATGATGACAAAGTGTTCACGGTCCTGATATGTTGAGAAAGTGTTCGTGGGTCAGGTAATGTTTACAAAGTGTTCTCGGTCAGGAAAAGTTGACAAAGTGTTCAGGGTCAGGAAATGTTAAAAAAGTTTTCAGGGTCAGTGCAAGTTGAAAAACTGTTCAATGTCAGGTAATGATGAAGAATGTTCACGGTCAAGGCATGTTGAGAAAGTGTTCAGGTTCGGGAGGAACTGACAAATCATTCAGGTTCAGGGCGTGTTCAAAAAGTTTTTACGTTCAGGGCGTGCCGACGAAGTGTTATCGGTAAGGGCACGTTAAAAATGTGTTTCGATTAGACTTGTTGACAAAATTATCAGCTTTAGGTTGTGTTGACAAAGTGTTCAGGTTTAGAGCAGGTTGACAAAGTGATCATGTTTAGGGCGTGTTGAAAAAATATTCAGGCTCAGGGCGTGTCAACAAAGTTTCAGGTCCAGGGCATGTTGACAAAGTGATCAGCTTCAGGGCGTGTTGACAAAGTTTTCAGGATCAGGCATGTTGACAAAGTGTTCAGTTTTAGGGCGTGTTAACAATTTGTTCAAGCTCAGGTCGAGTTGAGAAAGTATACACATTTAGGGCGTGTTGACGTGTTGAAAAAGTGTTCCTGGTCGGGGAATCTTGACAACTTCCTCAGGGTCAGGATGTGTTGACAAAGCGTACCTGGTCGGGGTGTGTTAACAGAGTATTCACTTTAAGGTAATGTTAAAAAAATGCTTAGCTTCAGGGCATGTTGACATAGTGTTCAAGGACAGATAATGTTGACTGTTCAAAGTCAGGGCATTTTGACAAAGTGTTCAATATCAAGGAATGGTGATAATGTGTTCACGGTCAGGGAATTTTGACAGTGTTCATGGTAAGGGAATGTTGACAAAGTGTTCAGAGCTAAGGAAAATTGAGGAAGTATTTAGTGTTAGGGAATGTTGACAAAGTGTTCACGGTCGGGAAATGTTGACAAAGGGTTCAAGGTCACGCAATGTTGACATAGTGTTCACGGTCAGGAAATGTTGACAATGTGTTAATGAACCGGAAACGTTGACATAATGTTCACAGTCAGCTCATGGTTTAAAGTGTTCATGGTCAGGAAATATTGACTTAGTGCTCACGGTCAGGGCATATTGTCAAAGTGCTCAAAGTCAGGGCATGTTCACATGGTGTTAAAGGTCAGGGAATTTTGACAAAGTGTTCACGGTCAGGAAATGTTGATAAAGTGTTAAGAGTCAGGGCATGTTGACAAAGTGCTCACGGTCAGGAAATATTGGCAAAATGTTCAGGATCAAGAAATTTTGACAAAGTGTTCACGGTCAGGGAATTTTGAAAAAGTGTCGCTGTTGACATAACTTTCAAAGTGAACAAAATGTTCAGAGTCAAGGAGTGTTGACAGTGTGGTGAGGGTCAGGTGTCTGTTCATAAAGCGTTCAAGGTTGGGGCATGTTGACAAAGTGTTCACGGTCTTGTAGTGTTAAAAATGGGTTTAGGGTTAGAGCATGATGACAAAGGATTCACGGTCAGGAAATGTTGATGGGAAAATTTTTAGGTGGATACAGTCGTGGCTCAATGACAGGCAATAAAGAGTTAGTATTGATGGAATTAAATCCGAGTGGGGTTATGTCACCAGTGGGGTACCACAAGGGTCGGTGCTAGGGCCCTTACTGTTCCTTATTTACATCAATGATCTAGATGTGGGTATAAGTAGCGACTTGTACAAATTTGCGGATGACAAAGTTAGGCAGAATTTTAAGGTCGGATTCCGATATTGCAGTATTACAAAAGGAATTGTCTAAACTTTTTCAATGGTCAGAGACTTGGCAAATGGAATTTAACATTAGTAAATGCAGTGTACCTAGTATAGGCAGGAATAATCCGCTAAATGACTATAATTTAAACGGTAGGTTAATTGAGAGGTCTCAATGTGAAAGGAACCTGGGGTTGCTAGTAAGTCCCGACCTCAGGCATAGGAAACAATACATTAGTGCTAGAAAGAGAGCAAATACGGTATTAGGGTTTATTGGTAGAGCTGTTAAGTAATAGAAGTGCAGAGGTCATCTTAAAGCTATACCTTTCATTAGTTAGGCATCATCTTGACTATGCAGCGCAGTTTTGGTCACCCTATTATAGGATGGATACTATTTTGCTAGAGGCAGTGCAAAGAAGGATGACAAACATGATTCATGGGCTGAGGAGCTTACCTTACGGTGAGAGACTTAAGAGACTTAATCTACATTCATTGGAAAGAAGAGTTCGGGGGATTTGATTGAGGTTTTCAAGTTGATGAAAGGCTATAACCAGGGAGACATTAACAATGTTCTTATTTTCAGTCAACATGGTAGGACACCAAATAATGGATTTAAGCTGGACAAGTTTAGGTTTAGGAAAGAGATTGGTAGGAACTGGTTTACTAATAGGGTTGTAGATGAATGGAATA
>JAYMFT010403175.1:0-18771 GCA_038088735.1 Panulirus argus | reverse complement strand
TTTCGTATTCTTGGTGGTGAATCTATCGTGTTACTGGTCTAATAATTATCTAATCACTCATTCACCGTTTAGCTGCATTCGCGCAACATTTCATTTGTGAGAGGCTAAGTCAAAGGAAGTGCTATTCTGCTCTCAATCGAGAGAGAGAGAGAGAGAGAGAGAGAGAGAGAGAGAGAGAGAGAGAGAGAGAGAGAGAGAGAGGAGGGGGTGTTCTGTATAATCAGAAATCACCGTCTTGTGTCAATCACTTGGAATATTATGGGGCACCGGTTGTTGACAATCAACCAACATCATAATACTCCCAGGGGGTATGTACACCTGAACATACAACATACTACTCCCTGCGGTACACCTGAACATACACCAACATACTCCTCCCTCTGGTATACCTGGATATACCATAATATTCTATTAATGAAGAGGTGTGAATGTTTTACACTTCAAAACTACGTCTAAGAGAGCTTCGTTGAGTCTGATGGCGAGGTGTGTGTGGGGGGGGGGGTGCCGCAACGCGCTGCTTCGCCGTATTACTCCCTACATGATCTTAATTACCTTGAAGGCTGAATTACTTTTGTTTTTCACAGGACGGCGAGACTCCGCTTACCAGACATCTTCATGACCTGCTTGAGAGAGAGAGAGAGAGAGAGAGAGAGAGAGAGAGAATATGTCTGCCGCCCAAGCGAGGGCCGGTATGTATATATATGGCGGGCCAGATGGTGTCTTGGGGCGAGATGGTTCGTAAGTACGTGGTCTGGGTCAGGGTGTCTGACCACGCCGGCAACAGCATCTTCCGCGAGTCAAAACCACGGCGGAGCAGTTAAATAAAGGGTGTATATGATTAAAAAGAAAGAGAAAAAAAGAAATTATTGATTATAACTTCCTTTGTCTTTAATGTGAAGATTCTCTCTCTCTCTCTCTCTCTCTCTGTACAATACCTGGTTACGACGCACACAGCCCGCGGCAGAGTCCGTCCCCGGGCGTGCCAGGCGGGGCGCACGACTTAACCCCCCCCCCCACACACACACCCACCCCCCTCTGTAAACATACATACACACGTACTGAACGCTGCTCCAAAGCCACAGCTGATCTTTGCTCCAGTTATTCAAATATTTGACATTTCCTTCTGAATTTCGGTTCGTATCGAGAATCACGATTGCGCTTCAAAAGTTTCCTCTTCAGTTTCCGTTGGAATCTCTGACATATTCGACCGAGTTCCATTTGACATTTCGTTGAGAAACGCAAATGTTTCATACCGTAGCCACTTTGATCATTATGTTCATATGAGACTGATCTTTGCGGACTTATCCCCATTGGCAAAGACGTGCGGATTCGTTCATAGACAAGCAAACGTGTGGACTTGTGTTCACTGCAGAAAACGGGGTGTGGACTCGTGTACATAAAATAAATGGGGCTCGTGTATACAAAAAGAAAAGGGCGTATGGATTCAACTTCCCAAAGAAAACGGCGTGAGGGATAATACCCACAGGAAACAAAAAGGGGGCGTGTGGACTCGAGTTCCTAAAAGAAAAGGACGTGTAGACTCGTGTACAGAGAGTGGCGTGTGGACTCACGCACACAGGAAAATGTCGTGTGAACTCGCGTTCACGAAGGAAAACGGCGTGTGGACTCGTGTACAGAGGAAAACGGTCGGCGTGCGGACTCGTGTACACAGAAGAAAACGGCGTATGGACTAGTGGCACAGAAGAAAACTGCGTTTGAACTTGTGTACATAAGAAAAACGGCATCCAACTGGATTCCTCAGCTCAAAATAGCAATCACAAAGACATAGAAAAAAAATAATGTTTTGGGGCGCAGGCGTAGCCAGATTAAGTGGGGGACCTTCGAATTCTCCTCCCCCCCCCCCTAATCTCTCCGTCACCCCCATTGCCGACCCCCCCCTCACCCCATCCCAAACCCCCCCTCCCACTCCCCCATCAGTCCATCCATACACAACTACTCGTCCGTCAACTTCCAAGTACAGATATGGCCAGAATCTTACATTAACGGGGACAGGAAACTCGAACCCACGTACCGGGGTTTTCTACGTCGGGTCCAGGTGGGCCACGCACCCATCACGCTGCCAACGCACCTGTGTTAAGTTCAACTTACAAAACGCACTCGGAGACATCAACGCACCAAAGTAATGATCAAGACAAGCGCGTCTCTATTTCATTAAAGGGAATACAAGAAATTCACACATTTTACCCTCAAAAGTATGCTTTACGGCGACTGCAGAAAAAAAAAAAATACTCAAACCTCTAAACATATATCAAAATAAAATTTCATGCATGAAAAAATGAACTCCAAAATCAGAGACATCGGTTATAATGTAATGGCTAAAATTCCAGGAGAACTATCGTCTCAGTACCTTACTTCAGAACAGGCGATCAATCTCACAAACGTTAAAAAAAGAAAAGGAAAAAAAATAGCCAACAACCTCGCGAGTTTCACGGTTGTGGCCAACAACCCCCCAGGAAAGTGTACAGACAGTTAACAACGTGGCAAATAACTACTTCAGACGAAAGTAAAACCAACACATCAATATGACTTTATGACAAGCCCTCAGTTCAAAAGACAAATATCAAAATATAAAGGTGTCAAAAAAAAAAAAAGTTATTTAAGGATATAACAATCGAGACGCTTGTAAACCTATACAGCATCTTAACGTAAATTACGTAAATTTCGGGTAAAAAATACACGGGAAAACCCACATGGTAACCCACACAGTTACGGTCGGTCTCTTGGGTATGATAATGGCGAGTCCCGAGAGCCAGTACGATCTCTGATGATACCCCCAGTTTTCTCCTTTACCGACCCCATTATATCAATCGTGTATGGGGAGGGGGGGATATCGTAAACCCATTAAGAAAAGACGGAAACAGATGTTTTCTGACAACACAATGGGACCATCAATTTGGTCTGCCGCCGGGAAGCCTACGCCCCCTAGTGCAGAAAAAGCGGCAAGTCGACTCGAGAATGATGATAAACGCAGGGCCCTGAGGTATGATTCTTCCTTCTCCAGGATGAACGCGGGAGGGGAGGGGAGGCGCTTTTTGTCCCTTGTTTTGCTCTAGGACGAACGGAGGAGTGGCCTTCAGTGGTGCCAACACCCACCGGCGCGCCATCCTCTTTAATGGCAGTACTGATAAATTTGCCATCATTATGTAAAGCCAAATATGGATTCTGGCTTATGGCCCAGGTGGTGCGAGGGGGGAGGGGGGGGGGAGAGGACCGCCCTTATTGACTTATACGATTTGTTTTGGTCTCCGTTAATAACAGGTAATAAAGGATCATAATAGTTAACCTAATTGACTTTAGTTTTTTAGTGACCTCGTTAACATTACTAGTGTAATAATCATCACTACCATCGCCAATTACTATCGTAATTACTACGTCATAATTCCGTATATAGTTTGTTGACAAGGTCACAAGGCTTGGTATGGATAATTATTCTGTATTTTCCTCTGGTTTCCCCGACCAGATATGCACAGTAAAGGAAAATCAGGTTTTTGATTTGACTAACAAGTACTATCCATATAAAAGCACTTGACTTGTCTACATCACGGCAACAAATGGTAAGAATATAGCTTTTATATCAAAAAGAAAAAAAATTAACGGACAAACTGCTTGACTTTAAATACAAGCAAAATACTTTTAAAAATCGTAAATTTAACGCATTCGTGGGTAATTTCTGACAACATTTTTAAATACCAGACTACACATATAACTAAGAAATTCAAACGAAAATAAGTTTTAACGTAGACTATTCGAAATCATAACAGAAGATGATAAAAAGAAAGTGTGTGACTCGTAAATAAGATAACGTAAATAGGAAAAAATATAAGTAAAACAAGTTTCAGAATTGAACGCAGCTGTTCCCACGATAGAAAATGTGGTTTTCAAGTGCAGAAAATAAAAATTTTTCCCCATACCAGCTTTTCCATACAAAAAGTGATGTCCCCATACACCAGATATAAAACGAAACTTTTACAATAAGCCGTAAATAGTTTTTTATCTCCACATGAATATTACCGTATTTCGTAGCAAACTTTGCATTTTACAGTAAACATTTTTGTAATTATCGCAATGATTTTAAGACTATGATTTCAATACAAATCAAACAGAAAAAAATATGGTGCACATCTTGCTGGAAACAAAAGATTAATTACCAACAAATTTATAAACACCAGAACACAAAAGAACTCTCTCTCTCGCAATCTGTGCACAAATAAAAATATCGTACAGGAGGAAGATTACGAACCCAACAAATCCTCAACATAAAGAAAAAAAAAAATGCAAATAACGACAGAATGGTTTCCAGCCATCACCGATCGAGCACCGTAATATAACCCGTCAACTCCACCCAAAAACTTCCTGATATAACAGCCCCGGTGCCGGGCATCCGTGTCTCATTTTCTATGAGGAAAAAAAAAATGCATCGCACGTCTGGCAACAATGACCGGGTGGATATACGGCTGGGAAAATAGGACAGACGCCCAGGCCGGGTGTGTGTGTGTGTGTGTGTGTGCTCCACACACCCCACCCCTCCCTAAGGGCTCCCACCCCCCACACACCGTCTCCCCTACCCCCCGGCTGATCAGCACATTGCCAAACGTGCAATTTCTTTGTTACAGTCTCCAGTCAAACGACGAAGACGACATCACAAGGGCTGCTCAGTTTTTTCATAAAACAGTTTGTTCAGCATTGTAGCTGTACTGTTAATTAACCGCGTTAATGTGCTAATGATTCGACTTAAAAAAAAGCGTTCCATGGAACCTGGGAGATAAGAATGTGTAGAAATGTTGTTACGAAAATGTCACGTCCTCCTGTATTATGCTCCATGGCCGATTGTGGAATTTTCTCCCGAGTTATGTGTCAAGTTCCACGTGAGGTTTTTTTTATTATTTTTTAAATGGCGTAACTCAGGCAATATCCAAACTAAAAGTATGGGTCTTGTGCTATTTAATAATGAAGATACTGGCATATAAAATCTAGTTTACCTCAGTGCCTCCAAACCCCCATTTTCTTCCTATTTCTCTTTCCAAATTCTTTCTGACGCTTTTTATTTCCCCAAAAAAACTTTACATTTAACTCGTCACTTTCATGAATAATAAAGCCATAACCTATGATCATCCTCCGTGATTCATGCCTCCGAAATACTTGTGAATGTTTCCGAGCATCAGGCCAGCGTTCTGTCCAGGCTCCAAAAGTCTTTCCCGAAGCAGGTGTTGCGGCTGTGGTTGTGGTGGTAGCGAGGAGAGCTGGCTGACCCGACTCGACCCTGTGGTGCACTTCTGCTGGGCCGAGTTCACTTTGAAAGCAGTTCGCCTTGTCCAATCCTCTCCCACTTCTCGGGCTGTATAAACCCATTTCTCTCTCTCTTTTCGCCACATTATTGCTTCTCTCTCTCTCTCTCTCTCTATTTCACAGCTATTACTTTTGGTTTCTGTTCTTGAATTGGCCACAACCACGCCTCCTGCAATTCCTCTTGCTACGACACGGAATCACCCGACAGGCCACTAAGTCCTGCGGGCGTCCCGTCTTGTGAACTTTGGTTTTTTCAGTCACATGGAAATTGTAGATTTCTTTCCTTCCACTACCAGACTGTGGGACTCTATTACATTTTACCACTGCAGAACCTGGCGACTGTCTTCCACCTTTTTCCCCAGTGGGACCTACAGCGAAGAGGAGACACAGAAGGAGTCACAAGTAACTTAATTACCCACCGGTTCAGCCCGGACGGCCTGACCTGAGGATGGCAGGACACGATCACGTGTTCCATCGCTACAGAACGGGCCAGTTCTGTTTACACGTGGTCCCCCCCCCCCCACACACACACCTGGCCAGGGCCGCCCTCGGCAGGCCACGCCACTCATCCCAAGAGGCAACACCTCAAACTCTCCAGGTGTGGCCCAAAAGGCCCCACCACACTCGGCAGGGGCGTGGCGCGCGTGCCTGCGTGGCGTGGGTAGCATATACACCCCCTACCCCCCCCAAGCCGTGGGGTGTAACCCAAGTATATCCACTTCCATGGAAGGCCACTCCCCCCCCCCCCACCCCTCGGCAGACTGCGTCACCCCGAACACTGTCGCTAAAGACTGACTTCTTACTCCCGTTAAACAGCATCTCATCCTTATTCCCTATGCCTTGAAACGTCTATTAAGCAATTTGGGTTAATCAGGGAAACTCAACTAATCACCCGACGGGGCAGCAGAACAGAAGAGTTTGTACCAGAAGTGAAACAGTTGAATGAGACAACGAACCTCTAACAATCTCTTAACTCACACTTCCTGTCGCTCTATTTATCACCAGATGACCTCACCACCCTCCTGCCCACCCCACCCACCGCCCACCCACCCCCGTCAAGGTCATGATCTCGTAAGTTTTCTCCCCAGTCATCGCAGTTTTCTCCCGTGTTTTTTTGTTTTTTTTAACCACGTCAAACATTGCCTACGACACACGAGCAGTTAAGAGAAAACGACTCCACTCAGGTTTCAAATTCAACATTCCCATTTTCTACGATGGCTATTTATATAACTGATTCACTGTTTTGATTTCAACTAATGAAACGCGCGCATAACATAAATCTAGGGCAAATATTTCTTAATGAAGTAATCAGTTTCATTAAGTGCTTTACGGCCAACCCAAAATGATATATTTCCGTTTTCTGTTATGATAATGCATAACTAATATAATGACACAAGTAAATTTATATTTCAGTCGTTAAGAAAACCCTGCTGTATGTTTCATAACCACGGATCACAAATATCATGATCTGGTGGCATTTAGAAGAGAGAAAAATCAAATTCTCCGTCAAAAACATATATATAAAACTTTTCATCTGAAAATTTTACAGAGTTGCTAAGCAGATACTAACTTGATGATGGAATCTGGAGGAGGGGTTGGTGTCTTGGATCTGGCTGTGTGGGTGGAGGGCGGGGTGGGGGGTGGGGGAGACAAAGGAGAAATACGGAAAGAGGTCGAGACATACGGAAGGCGGGGAGGGAGGAAGAGACAGAGGGACAAAGGGCCCCGGTGAAAGAGTGGGAGTGAGTGCAGATCAGTCGTGGACCCGGATGTTGAGTCAGTCAGCACCGATGGCCCTCCCGGGTCCGTGACCTCGGCAAAGACCTCTCGACACAATTTGGAGACAAGGGGTAGAAACATCGTCCCAAGTCTCTGTAACGCGCACGCGGATCAAGTGGTTAGTACTATGGTATGACTGTATAGGCCCGAGTCCCTTCTATAGAGGTTCTGCACCACTCAGGGAGCAGGCCACGTCCACCAGGCGGTACCGTAAGTCATAAAGTGTGGTGTGGTGAGGTACGTATGTATATATATATATATATATATATATATATATATATATATATATATATATATATATATATATATATCTGTGAGGCGAATGCCGGGCAATTCAGGAATAAGGATTCTGCGCCTTGAGCGTGGAAGTCAGACTACCACGAGCATACGGGATCTTTTGATATGCTGAAACGGTGGTTAAAATAAAGGAGAGATGGTTGGTGTAGTTTCAACCGGTGGCGTGGTGCTTACTATGGGATGGGATGATAGTTAATTAACGCATGTCGGTGTGCACCGTCTGGGCCAAATGTGTTTATCGAGGGAGGAATGGGGCGGGGTGGAAGGCTTGCTTAGAACAGGTTGTTGAGATTTGTGGCACGGGTGGTTTAGTCTCTTATTGCTACGTGAGAGTTGTTGGTCGGGTGTGGAGTAGTTTGGATGTGAAGGGCGTACAGCTGTTGGTGAGGACTCATTGCCACACATACTAGGGTGGGTTGTATGTGTGTTTTCGTGTGTGTGTGTAGTTATCTAATATACATATATATTTGGGCACGTAGTCTGTCGTGAGAGCAAGAGCTGGCAAAGCTTTACTGACTCAGAAAACGTACACTTTTACCCACAGACCTCTCTCTCTCACAAGAGCAGCAGGGACTGTGAGAGTACACCCAAGGGTGTACGTGAGGCTGCGGGAGAGGAATGAGAGCGGCGCAGTGAGAGCTGGGTGAGTGATAAGGTGCGTAGCCTTGGACTGGTTTCACCCTAAGGAGGCTGGCAAGGTGGTGCAGTCTACCTGGTCACAATGTGCCGCTAGGATCATATTTTATATAATATGTGAACCAATGAGGATACGTGGACGAATCCGAACTGATCACATGGACTTGGGAGGTGGAACCTCCAACCTCCTGTGGTGGGGCTGAGGACGCAGATGAGGCGTTTTGCTGAAGAGGTTACGGAAAAGCGACCTTCTTGCAGAGATGAGATTAATGCTGGGGGGGTCACAGGGAGCCATTCAGATTGGACGAGGTCACAGCTGCTCTCCCTCCTCCTGCAGGACGCCTCGAGGACCTGCAAGCAAGGACGTCTGCAGGGCAGGACGCAATGTTTAGTGGTATATTCACGTATATATATATATATATATATATATATATATATATATATATATATGTATGTTATCATTCTCGTTCTCTCTTAATTCTTATCATTATGTAACACCTTGTTCCACCGAAGTCGGGAACAGCCAGGAGGTGTGCAGACAGATATACAGACATAAACATACACTGTCTGTCACACTGAATGACAGTTCCACATTCACACGTGACGCAGAAACAAAAACGATGCACACCAGATGGCTAGCCACCAACAAGGCAGAAAAAAAAAACACGTATTTATCCTACCCTTGCCCAAGCCTGCCCTGTCGTCTTGCCCAACACCTGCCCACTGACCTATGACCCCCCCCCATCCCACCTACCCACCCACCCATGGGGGCACAGGTCATTGCCCTGTGTGTCCTACAGTGTTGCCAGGCCAAGAAAGGTGCTGCCCTGCCACTATGGCCAGGTCCGCAGGTTAACCATTGGTGCCTATATTTCAGTATTGCGTTCATCACCAAATTATCGTCACTTTTTCCATATTTGTATTAGAGAATAAACATATATAATACTATGACATGTTGAGTGCAGGTTCTACTGGGCGAGCACAGGAGAAATAAGATACTGGTCAAGGGAAGCATGAAAGAAAAGACAGAATACGGATGTGAAGACTAAAGATGAATCACAGAGATTCGTTGCAGAAGAATCTTTCGTGTGTGTGTAAAAAAGATTACTAGCTAAGTCCAGCCAGGCGCTGTTCACTGTGTATATAAACGTATTCTAAATGTCTGTGTTGCTCTCTTCATCAAGGACAAGTCTGCATTTTCTCCATCTACGTCGTCTCCTGGTTTATAACCATCATCATTTTGTTCTGCTTCTCTTATATATATATATATATATATATATATATATATATATATATATATATATATATGCCTCCAGGTCCTATCTTCCATCACACGTTAGCCCTTTATTATCGTAATGGTAGTGGTGTGTGGCCAGATTCAATCTCCCAATCCATACAACTCTTTATCATTACATCAATCAAGAGAAACTTCAATTTCTACTCCCCGCCTATCTATCCATCAACTCAGTTGCCGGTAGATCAGTCAGTGACTCACAAAATCTATTTCCCCGTCTGCCAATGGATCTCTCCTCATGTCAATGACTGAAACTCCTGAACTCAACTCTCTCTCTCTCTTATATTGGAGTTCAGACAACACATCCTGCCTACATAACCTCTCGAATACGACGGTACGACCTCTGAGCACGAGCGCACGACCCTTAAGCACGACTGTACGAGCCAGAAGCAGGACGACGAGAGCCCTGGGTCTCCTAGCGTGACCTCTCTGACCTAACACCACGCGTTTCCCGGTCAGCTCACACTCTCTGTCTTGGGAACTCACAAGAGCGTAACGCAGCCGGGGGTTAACCCGCAGCTCTGGGAACTCATATGAACGTCACATGGTCGTCCGGCTGTTGGAATTCCCCCCCCCCAAAAAAAAAAAGGAACAGCTTATTATCTGTGCACTATGGTGAAATACAACCCTTTTTTAAGGTCACTGTATTCAGTCTAGCCCAGTCTGATGACACACACACACACACACACCTCTGGGCCCTCGTGGCGTACCAGTTAGCAGTACCGAGCGTGGATCAACAGGGGGCCGGGCTCGCATCGGTTCGAATCCTGGGCGAGATAGTCCCAGGTAATCACCCTTCCCTTCAGGCTGGTCGATAAAGAGGTACCTGGCCTAGGCTGGTGCGTATTTGTGTGTGTGTGTGTGTGTGTGTGTGTGTGTGTGTGTGTGTGTGTACGAATGTATCCATCCATCTGTTAAAACAGGTAATTAAAAAAAGAGAGAAAGTGAGAGAGAGAGAGACACACACACACACTACAGTATTTTGTTGGCAGGAATTATAACAATAATGACGAAGCGGAAGGGGTAACAATGACAGGCCTTACTCGCCATTGTACTCGCGAGAAAGTCTCCTTTCTCTCAGGCCGCCCCTACTGTCTCGCCTCCACCCCGCAGGATGCCTCCCGAGAGGAGTCAAGGAATTCTCCCTTTTGTACGTTAATGACGACGGGGGTCGTGTTTATAAAGTGGCGCCATCCCTGGCGCCCCCAACAACCTTAGTGACAGAAACGAAGTTGTTTAGAAGGATGGTTTGCACTACCATGTGTGTGGGATATCACTCCTTCGGCTACCGTGGCATAGCCCTTTCATCATCACTAATTTTCCTCCCAGTTTGCATCATACACTTATTCTCATTCTGTTTTCAATTATCTAATCATTTAACTATTTTCAAATTATTTCTGTTCTCTCTCTCTCTCTCTCTCTCTCTCTCTTAATAAATACATGTTAGAGTCCAAACAACTTAAGACCCCGTCCCATAGTCCCCGGCATCATGAGATACCGACAGCCTCCGGAGCATGGCCTGTCTCTGCTGCCAACGGGAGGGAGGGCTCAGGCACAAGTAGTACAGACCCTTGCCATGAGACCTCTGACCCCTCTCAACAGACCTAACTTCTTTCCCGTTTATTTTACAGCATTCAGGGTCTTTCTAGAAACCTCTCTTCCGTTCAACACCACTTGATAACATCCCTCTTGATATATATATATATATATATATATGACTTCTCTCGGAGACTGAGATCTCTAGTAATGCTCTAACTAACCCACTTTCCCATCTCCAACTGCAATCTCCCGTTTCAGAGGAGTGGTCTCTGCTAATTCCAAGACGAGCACACCTGTTGCACTCCCCCAGGGACCTTGAATATCCAAACTAAGACTTCACCTGGCATAGCATTCGCCTCCCAACTCCCATTTCTTTACCTCTGTGTCGCCTGCTACTCTCTCCCAACTCTACAAATGTCACGATCCTCTTCGACTCTATAAATTACTGCCATAACATCATCGCAACATCCTCGGGCTGAGGTCCTCTACTTACGCGAGACCTCAGCATGAACCGTATGGAAGGGCTGACCTCCTCCCCATACACATGGCAGGGGGGGAGGGGGGACTGATGCCCTCGTATTTCCCATGCTTAATGACCTGGAGCAAATCACGACCCAACCCCAACCCATATTCCAGACCGTAATGACCGCTTTCCTGACGCTCTAGATCTTGTTTTTCACATCTTCTGGTCCCGCTGTAGCAACACAGTCTCTACCCCAAGGGGTTCACCTGCTGCCCCCCTTCTTACAGGTTACTTTCGCATCCTCAACGTTACCGACTGGACTAACCCGAGAAGACTTTCCCCCTGGCTTTCCCTTGGGCAGACGCCTGTCTTCCTTCAGCCGATGTTTCTGTCTCTGTCGAAACACGCGGCAGAGGTTACAGGCGCGGGGATGGAAGCGTGTAACCCCTCTTCCTCTGAGACGACCTCGTTCTGTAATCTACAGTTCTTCGCCCACTCCTGTTGTTCTGTGGCCATTCGGGCAAGGGGACCCGACAAGCCGGATCTGGGAAATCCGTCCTTCCTCCGACTCGTATTCAGCTTTCATCCTTGTCCGCAATCATTCCCAGCAAGGTGACGCGGGCTATTATCCAACGCGAGTGTGGAGGAGAACCTCTCCTCTTCATCCAAGAGTCCGATCTTTGCTCCCGAGAGCTGGCTGCTTTTGCGCTTCCATCAGCTACAGCAGGTAATGCTAATACCGGGCAAGTTGCTGCGTCACATGATTACCTTGTGGCCATTGGCAACTGAAAGGTGAGGGGGCAATTGCGATATCTGTTTCCTTCTCTACACCGATAAGCTTTGGAACTCTATTCCCCCTCGTGTCTTTCCCAACAACTATGACTTGGTTCTTAATATGGAAGATTTTCCACTTCCTCCAACACTCTTATATATCACTTCTCCTCATTCCTCACTATTCTATCCCCTTTTCCTATTTAAAAGAAACCCTCTGGTCCCCATTTGGATTTTATCCCGTTACAGAAATAAGATAGAAAACTCTAATCTCTGAATGTACTCACTAATGCATCCTAACCTTTTAGTGCAACTTAAACTCTGAGTAAAACTAAATCCTTGGGTGCAAAACCTTACCCTTTGACTCCAGTCTGACCCTTTAAGTGCGACAACATACGCCCTGACTACTCTGATCCCCGAAGAGCGGTATACCCTGAGTTCAACAGTAAAATTTCTATGACAAATCCATTCCCTGAGTCAAACAACCTCCCCCATGAGTGCTAACTACCACTTCTGAGTACAACTAATCCTGTGTGAGCCGGCTGGACGACTCGAACATATCCAGCTTTGAGAGAGAGAAGGTTTAGATGTGATCTAATGCAGGTACCCAAAACTATCAAAGGCTCTGACAGTGTCCGTCCAAGAAATTGTGTGACGTTAGACTTCTGTGATTTTGATCGCGGTAACGGATAGCGGGTAACCATTCTACTATGAAATTGGCAATATTCTTCAACGGGAGAGTGTCATCACATGCAACGATTTACCGGCAAGGGTTGCTTAAGGCAACACCACAGACAGATAAGTTCAAGAACTGACTTCACAACTTGCTTCAAGTCCGCGTCTGACATCATTTGCACAGCAGCCGCATATAAAGTTTATACTTCTCCTCACGTCATGTGCTTGTTTTCCTACCCATACCACACTGACCTCTGTGTTTCTGATCTCTCCCACTATCACCCACAACCTCAGAAAGACTCAATGATCTGCTGCTGTTTCCTTTGAATCCTGGCACCTCAGAGCGCTTGCACAACCTCCTGTGAGAGTGCTAAGGCCATCTTGGTTGTGAACTTCATTCTGAATGGTAAACCTCATCTGGAGTGTAAACTCAAGATGAGTTCAGATGTTAACTATTATCTTCGCTTATTAACTTTATCTCAACTGCAAACCTCATCTGAGCGTAAATATCCAAAGTCAATGTTGACTCGAGCGCGAGTCAAAGCATTACGAGGTCTTGCCGGGTCAGAGCTCACCTGCTCGGTGTAGCGGTTCCCCCTCGCCTGCTAAGAATACTGGGAAACAGAGGCAGCCAGAAAAACCGGCACAGCGCACTACCCCCTCGGCGATTTCTATCGCAGGCACGTCGGATGGGGGAGCTTCGGGTACACCTTGTCGTGGATGCTGCCGCTGTTGCGGACGGACGGTGTGCGCTGGCGTTGGAAGATGGTTGACGTAAACATCGTTCCATCCTATCTTGATAAACCCGGGCACACCACTTCCGTCTCATATGAAGCGACTTGTCTCGGGTTCATATCAAAATTGACCAGGCGCTTTGCGCCCCCTTCCCTCTAGCGCACATTGTTCTCGTCTTTATGGGACGAGTTTACTACAGCTCATTCCGTTACCATTATCCAAAGCGCTTATCGCTCATCCCCGCCCATGTTAATGCCAATCAAGGTTAAAAATTACTGGTAACTCAGGCGTTGTGTTGTACAACAGTGTATCGAATTATGGGTTCGAACCCAAGAAGCACCTAGCGTGTCGGGTCATGTGTTCCGTGCCAAGAAACAGACAACAACCCACCGCGCGTATTACTATAAACAGCGGCCCCAAGAGTGAGCCCTAGGGAACACCACTGGTTACGGGGACCCAGTCTGTCTGATAAGCCTTATTTAAAACGCGTCCCCTGTACCCACGTACGCACACCTCCCTCTCATACCCTGGGTGGAAAAATCTAGCGCTTCAGCATCCTTTAGAGGGAAACGGCCAGATGTACTTCTACCGACCCAACAAATACAGTATGTTGTTGATATACTGGGCGGGTACTGGCCTGGCAGAAGATTGCCTGTTATGACGGGAGGACTTTGTTATCTCGTGGATGCCAGCCCCAGCCGTATCCACGATCGTGACTACAGCTCACCCTGTCATAAACGTCCAAGAGACTAAGACAAAGATCTGGTGTTGTTGTTGTTATAGATTCGCCTGAGCTTCTGCTTGGCAAGGGACCTTTGTCTCCAGACGTCCCGTCCCGTCCCGTCCGCTCTGATTCCATTATGCAAGACGTGTCGCTTCTCTGATATTGTTTTGTCTTTGTAAGAGCTTCCCTCATTTACCTCCTGGTTATCTGGTTCCCGGTTAGGTAGCGACAGACCGACCTTCTTGGTGATTAAGAGGCTGTACCCTCGAACGTTTTCTTCCTCGTCTGACTGAGAAAAACGAGCACAGAATATTCCCTCTCTCCCTTCGGGATTCATATGCTAATGAGTGAGTCAAAACTCAAGACCTTTTCAAGGCCCACTGGGACCATCTGAGCTCCACCTAAGACCCAGCCATTACCACGCATGAAGAACTGGAATATCCATATCAGCAGAAGGAAGAAAGACCCCTTTTCCCTCCACCAGGAAATCGATGAAGTTTACGAGAAATCTTTTTTATTTTGTAATGATCTTTATCTTTCTCATGGCCCACGACTGGACCTCAGACCTAACTGGGATTTACCATGGAAACGTCAGAGTCATTCAGACTGGCGTAGACCCGT
The DNA here is from genome assembly GCA_038088735.1 of Panulirus argus. Taxonomy (NCBI): domain Eukaryota; kingdom Metazoa; phylum Arthropoda; class Malacostraca; order Decapoda; family Palinuridae; genus Panulirus; species Panulirus argus. The sequence goes on along the minus strand of JAYMFT010403175.1, from coordinate 3,930 downwards.
AGGAACCTCGTCTGTCTCTTACAGTGCGACCCGTCTTCTCTCGTGCACTTAATTACCTCAAGTGGCCCGTGTGGTTCTCCCTGCTGCACGCTTTATACCGGAAAAAAAAAAGAACAACACTTTTAGAGCCAAAGTGTTATGGATATTGGAGTAATCTTAAGCACATACGGGCCTCGCATCATGATGCTATCGCTGCTCATAAAACCTTCCTGTACCCCATTTTGGTCTTACTGGAGGTCACGCGTCCTCCTTTGTCAACGCATCCTGGGAGTTGGCATTCAGCTCCTCACACGTGTCACTCCTCGCGTCCTACGGGATATCTAACAGTTGCGCTCTGTGTGTATATCATCTCTGTGGGAATTCTTGCGATGTTCTTAATCTTCTGGCACACCTGCTGCATCAAGTCTTTCCTCTGTATCCCACTTGCTCACTTTATATATATATATATATATCACAGAACCACTCATAACGCCGCCCCAAGACTCGGTCATGAACTCTTCGGCTTATGTTTCTAAAGAAATCATTCAGGTGTAATAGTTCTCCAGCACTATGTGACTTGCTAACCTCCGCACGGGAGCCACAACTGGCGCATCAGTTTTCCTTAACTGTAGTAGGTAAATGAGAGACGCAAAGCTGCAGGTGCGTGTGTCTGTCTGAGGAAAGTGTTCCTGGAGCGATCACGTCCCACACACCCACGGACATCCGGACATTCCAAAACAACTTTACTTTCCTTCCAGAAAAATGGCAATGAAGCCAGCCATTTGTCAAGGCTTCCCTCAAAGGTTCTTGATAACGTCTGGACAGATTCTGTGACTCAAATCACGTGAATTTTCAGTCTTCTGTCCCTTTTTATTAAGAACCTAATTACGTTAGAGTGACCATTTTTCACTCTGATCTGCCATAAGTTGATCATCTTGCTCCCCGAGCGTTCTGAGTGTTGCTTTAGCTGCTTCTCTCATCCTCCTCCGGCTCTTGCTGATTCCCCCTTCCTCATCTCGCTCATAACTAGCTCCTCCCTCGAACCGTCTTGGGCCTGCTTATCTTCACGGTATGCAAATTTCTTTATCTATCGCGATAGCCCGAGTCTTTCACCGCGACATTCTAAAGCAAATCTCGCCAGCCTCGAGCCACCAGTCCAAGACTATTTCTTTTTTTTTTTCTTTCTTTCACGCAGAGAACACGTTAGATGGCGCGCGGAGGGGGGGAGGGGGGGGGGTTGCACGTCGTCACCCGCCTCTGGCGAACTCCTCGATGTTGGTTTGGCTCCAGCGCCTCCTCCAGGAGGCATCGTCGTCGTCGTCGTCCCCTACCCCCCCCCCTAAACACATGCCTCGTTGAGCAGCAGGTGGACCGTCAGGCAACAAGCAGCATATGCCGGCACCCAACACACACACACACACACACACACCTCCAGCACAGGATGTCCTTGGTTGCTGGACGCACTTTGACTAAACCTGTTTGGCGATCTCCCTCTGGCTCGGTCTCTTTGTTACAACCCGACGTCCTCAGAGATGTCTCTTGCTGTCTCTCTCTCTCTCTCCCTCCATCTTTCTCTCTCTTCCGTCTTCGTATGGTTCTCGTATCTCTCACCCTCAGGCAGTTCTCTTCGGCTGTCTCTTGCCTCTAGTCTCTCATGATCTTTCAGTCTCTTCTTCATGTCTGAAGGCGCGTCTCTCAGTGCTACTGTCTCTCTTAATAATTTATTTCTCAAGATTTCATTCATGTCTATCTCCTTAATTATACCTTCGTCTCTAGAGAGATTCAGCCATTATCTCTCTCTCTCTCTCCTTCCCTGTATCTCGTTCCCTCCCCCTAGACCAACATCTTTGTCTCCATCTCTCCCGACAGTCTCTGGATCAATCTTACTAACTTCTCCATATCTCTTATCTCTTCTCTCTTTATCATCGCTTCGCCCTTACAAACCGTCTCTGTCTATCTCTCATCCTGTGGAGCCTCCTGCCCCAGCTCTTCTATCTCCCCCGCGTCTCTCGAAACCTTCCTCGTGTATCTAACACTTCACATGAATGTATGAATAAACATCAAAGTCACACACACACACACACACACACACACACACACACACGCATATCTACACTTCTCGGATGAAAATGAAGCAACTGGTTTTGTAACTTGTCAAACAGAGGTGATAATAACTAACCCTCCCCCCTCCCAGCTCTCTCTCTCTCTCTCTCTCTCTCTCCTGCTTTCGCCCAGATTTACCCAGAGGACATGAAAAGGCACCGGAGACTCGGCAGCCACCCGGCCCATCTGCAGGAGCGAAGAGAAATCCCCCCTTTGTTCCTCTGGCTGAGTGCTTCCTCTTGGGTGATCGAGAGAGAGAGAGAGAGAGAGAGAGAGAGAGAGAGAGAGAGAGAGAGAGAGAATATGTGGGGAAAAGAAATACCTGTTCCCAACCAGGTCTTTCTTGTTTACACAAGTAAATGACTCCTACGACTAGGCCTTTCAACTGCCAGGGGGGGGGGGAAGGAGGAGGGGGGGGAATTAAGGTCGTGAAGGTCAAATAATAATCATCAAACCGATAAGAATGTCCAACACTTCCTTCAGGTGTTCATGATGATGAATAATAATTCTAAGACCATTACGTACTAGCTCTCTCTCTCTCCACTTCACTGAAGGAAATCACACACAACATCCAACACTGTTGCCTTACCCCGACCCGTAATCACAACCGTGAGCCTGGGCAAGGCTCGTCACAACCTTCACAGCCCGAACCATCGTCCGTCTAGGGTTCACCTCACAAGACTAGAGCCAGCCAGGCAAGCAGGGTAGCCTAGCCAGCCTCGTAAAAGGGAACGACTCTATGAATATGCAAATCTGTACGAGAGGTGACCTTAGCAAGCGGCCTTTACTGCCCTTACCAAGGTGTTCTGGCCTTACCAAGGGTATTGTGGATATATATATATATATATATATATATATCCTAGCCTAATCTAAGTAACCGTTTATCGACCAGCCCTGAGGGAATAATGAACACCTTGGTTGGTTGTGGGTTGATTCTCGCGCCTAGGATTCGAACCCGGGCGGGCCCCCGTGCGCGAACAGTCAGCAACGCTAACCAACAACACAAAGGAATCCCATCTTGATTGCACCCCGTCATCACTCAACATACATTTTTCACTACACCATCATCCTGACTACTACACCCTCCTGGGCTGGAGTGCTTAGCCTGGGAGAATAAAATGGCTAAGTATGTGTCTAGAATCACGTTACATTAAACTGTTCTACGCTGTAAGCAGCCCCCCCCCCCCCCCCACCACCACACGGGCCGTGTGGCTTTGGCATTCTCTTCCAAGCGCCTTGGCGACCTTGTTAGAAGTGCGGAAGTCCCGTGGGGTTCAAACTAAAAGCACCCTTGTGTACCCCGTCATCCGAACACGCTCTCGCCCGGGGCAAAAACGAGGCAACCCCAGTATGAAGGCCGAAAATCCTGTAGTTATAAAGTACACTATCAACCTTAACGATGTGTCGGCCGCAGCAAACAGGACAATTCAACGCCGTCTTGTGTTTACATTAGTGACCTGTGGTCATAAGGTTAACTGCCGGAACTAACTAACCATGTGACCCACTCATCAGGACCACACCCTGACCCTATCACGACGATTGCACGATCCTCAACCGCTATATATATATATATATATATATATATATATATATATATATATATATATGTATATATATATGTTTAACTTTAGGTCTTTCTTTCATTGTATAACAGTGTACAGCCGACCACTGGTCACGCGAGAGGCCATTAGAGACAACCACATCTCATGTTTACAGTAAGGCGAAAGAACCCGTTATACAAGTAGTGTCTTCCAGACTTAAACCTCGGCTTTTCTTTCAAGTTAAAATTTGTGTGCGTGAACCCATCCACCCTCCCTCCCTCCCTCTCTCTCTCACCCCCACACACAC